>PVIC010010221.1:0-43830 GCA_004025085.1 Thryonomys swinderianus | reverse complement strand
TGGCCTCTTTTCCAGGGTGGCCGGTTCCTGGTGTCATGTGAGCAGGGAGGTGGTTCTTGTCACTGGGCACAAGCGCTGGCGGCTTCAAGGTCACTGGTGTCTCTTTGGCCAGGACTTGTCACATGGCAGAGAACTGTAAATGGTCACATGTGTACACACACACACACTGCATGCACGCGTGTACACACGCACACATGCACGCACACATGCAAGCAAGCGCTAGCCGGGGAGGGACTTGCTCCTGCGAGCACGGAGGTCCACGTCCTCATCCCTCTCCGGTAGCAGCTGCTCAGCCTCTGTTCTCAGCCTCCGCTCTGAGACGTGCTGAAAGGCGCCGCCCTGGGAGCCTGGGAGGACAGCGCAGGGGCTGGGCCCCAGAACCGGGCAGGTTCGCGACAGGGCTCGGGAGGAAGAAGCCCGCGCTCAGCCGTCAGGCTCCCCTGGCTCTGGGGAGAGTTCCCTGACCAGCCATCCTCCGTGTGCGGACGGAAACAGGCTGTGCGCAGGCTGAGCCACCCCGTCCGTTCCTGGGGAGTCGCCATTCACACCTAATAATTGCTGTCCCCGAAGCCTCTCAGGGACGTGTGGTGACACGAAAAGCAGAAGTTGAAGGGATAGCCACACACAAACTTATTTCTTCTGTTCTGTGTGACCTCTGGGACTCATACAGCAGGCGACACCTGAGTCACTAAAAACGAGAACATCTTCCACAAACAAAATGGCCTCAGTCAGTCCTGTCCTGAGAGTCACTGTCCAGGATGTGTTTGGTGAAGACATTCTAATTCACAGAATAAAAGAGGAAAGGGAAAGAAAATTAACTTTCCTCGATCCTTTCTCTGAATTCTATCACTGGTAAAATAAAATATGTCCCTTTTCCCCGCTCAGGAGGAAGACTAATGATAATGATCCAATTTGTTGAGCATTTACTATGTGCCGGGAATATTTTTCATTTACTGGTTTGGTTACTAAGACAAATGAGAATTCGATGAAAAAATAGCACTTTTTTCCCAGTACTGGGGGTTAAACTCACGAACTCACGTTGTCAGCAAGCACAGAGACTAAGTTCAGTTGCCCAGAGTTACAGAACAATTGAGTAGAAGACCAAGGATTTGCACCCAGACCAGTCAGCTGGCAACACACACTTTAACTCCAACAGGGAGACAACCAGTAGACTAATCATATTTACATCCAGTCTAAATCCAAATAATAAAGTGAACTGTCTCATGGCCACATTGGCTCTTTTCAGAAACCCTCACTCCATCCAGCATCTGCTCTGCAATGAATGAAAGATGGCGTTGGACCCGGCGGTCCCAGGTTAAACCTCCTTGGGAAACAGGAAGTGACATACAGGAAGTGGCCTGATGGTTCTGGCCCACAGCAGGCCAGCTAAGCAGGAAGTTAATCCAAACAGGAGCTTGATTCCCTCAGGAAGCAGCATGGGAGACTCAGCCCCCCACTTCCTTGCTCTCAGGACTCCCAAGGCAAGTCCCTTGGTCCCCTGAGCACCTCGTTGTCCTCAAGTAGATGCCTGCTGCCGTCTTCCTCTTCCCCACTGGGAGGTCTTGACCAGGGCTGTGCAGACAACAGTCTCCTTTTGGAGGCTCCACCCCAAATTTCAGAATGAAAAAGGAAACAGGAGTCAAGATCAGATGTTTTCCAGGAAGCTTCCATAAAAGCTGTATATTACAACCTGCCTCTTGTAGGTTGAGAAATGATGTTTCGTTCTTTCTCTCAATTTGGCCGAGTCTGAGTCAGATTTGGCTCTGGTCCAGACAACTCTCAAGTTAGCTGTAGTTTGCGCCGCTCCTCCTATTCTTGGGAGTTCTTGGCCTTGGCACGAATGGAGACCCTGGACTGGAAAGGACCACTTTGCAGTCCTGAGAGTGGCCTTGGTTACCTACCCACTGACTGCCAGGCCGCAAAGACTTTGCTGTCCACGGGCTCCCAACACACCTCCTTGTGGACAAGCCCTAGGCTCGTCCACTCTGTAGAATGGCTACAGTAATGGCTTCATGAGTTTGGCCTTCTTGATATCAGAGGACTCTGAAATCGCCCCAAGGATCCTGCTTTCCTGTCAGACACCGTGCCTGTCACCAGCATGGGTCCCAGGCTGCAGGCTCATTCTTGCTGGGCGGAAGCCAGCGAAGTCAACGGGACCAGCCCTGCTCAGACCAGTCGGGCCAGCGCCGAGGCCAGCCAGGGCTCACGCCTTTGGCAGGAAGTGCGGCCTGAGCAAGAGGGAATCAGAGCTAGCAAGGCTTTGTGGGGTCACCTGGGAAAGAGGACAGCAGACAGCAGACCCCCAGGGCGAGGGGGGTGACAAGTGAACCGAACAGACCCAAGAAGACCTCAAGGACTTTCTGAAGCCATGGTCTCCTATAAAATCCTCTCCCCTTTCACGACTCAGAGGAGACACAGATGTTATGCAAGAAAGACAGAGGAGATAGAACACAGTCTGAAGTCCTGGAAATTTTAGACCTTTTCTGAACCAAAACGCACAAAGCCAATCACTGGGCCATTATTCAACGGAAAACACAGAATCCTCTTTCGAGTCAGTGCACCTTAAAATCCTTCCTACTGGGTTTTGCAGGTGTGTGGCACTGTGAACAGCCCGTTTCTGGCCTGGAAAAGGCCAGCGGAGGTCACCCCATAAGTCAAGGACAGCCCAGCTCCTGCGAGGCTGGTCACCTGCCTCTTCCTCTCGTCCCCTCTGGCTGAGCCAGCTCCGCCCCCGGCGAGGCCAGCGGTCCTCCCCCTGCCGCCAGGGCTGCCACCAGCTGCCGCGGAGATCAGCGGCTCCCGGCCTGGGGCTCCCTGGGGTCTAGTCACCCCGAGAGGCAGCGAGAAGCACGTGCCTCGGCTTGTCACCCACACAGACGGTGAGGTGGCTGCGCTCCACACAGAGGCGGGCGCCTGTCTGGGCAGCAGCCCCCTGTGACCTTGCAGAAGGGAGTGGAGGCTGCGGGAACCAGCGGGCTGCGAGAGTGGGGGACCCGGTTCCACGCCCTGAGCTCCTGACCCCGACTGCGTCCCGGCCCCTCCGGCCACGCAGCCCCCTGCGCTCGCAGCTGGCCCTGGTCCTAACGCCTCCGAGCAGCAGAATGAGCCCTTTGCCAGCCGAACCCTACAGAAGCTTCCGTTACCAAGTTGAGCACCCACCTTTGTGAGGGTGACCAACTACTCGGCGAACCCCAGGCGTCACGCCTCACACACTTCTTTTTCCAGAATCGAGCCTGGCTCTGATTCCAAACAGAATGAGGTCCCACTGTTGGCAAGGAAGGGAGATCACCAGAGCCTGCGGGAGGCTGAGAGTTGGTACGATTGCCTTGGCGATGGGAGGCGCGCGAGGCAGAGCTTTGGGTGTGACTCGCCCCGCTCTCCTTGGGAGCCCCTCCCGCGTGATTCCAGGACGCCTAGACTTGGGATATAATTGTTTCCCAGCTCTGCCCTTGCCTGTGTTTTTCCGCCCTTCCCTCATGAGCTCCGCCCTCCTTGTCCCATCTTTATTCCTAGGGCCCTGCGCCTCACCGCTGCTCAGCAAGCTCCTGTGGCTGGACGCGTGGCTCGGACAATTGGGCTTTACCGACTTGGACCCCTGAGAGACACACAGCACAGATCCGCACAGCCATCAAAAGCTACAGGAAGAGGAAGGGTTGCCTTTGAAAACATTATTACGGTGGCAGACACCTGACCATCTTCCCCCACACTCCTCCCCTCACCTGAAGAACACACATCCCGCCACGCTGGCCACTTTCTGGGATGGTGAGTTCAAGGCCAGCCTGACCACACAGCGGGACTCTGTCTCAAAAAGCAGGGAGAGAAAAAAAGAAGAGGAAGAAACAGACACACGCACGCGCGCGCGCACACACACACACACACACACACACACACACACCCCTTAGCCTTCAGATAAAAACAGTCACCATACAATCATAAAAATAGTAAAAAGTAAAAATTCTCAGATTGAGAAAATAAAATCTAAGTATATGCTTATAGAGTAAACAAATGTGAGTCAGGAAACCTGAAAGTCAAATTACAAGTAAAATTAAAGGTAAAATGATGACACCTAAGTTTTTAAAAAGTAGAAGTATATAATATTTATATCAGAGAAAGCAAAATTTAAGGAAAACTCACAAAGTTATACAAAAGAGTATATTGCAATAAACTATGATCACAGTGGAACAATACTTCCCACGAACTAAAAATGACAGAAACACCAAGAGTGAGATGATTTAACTCTCTTCTTTCAATTCCTATAGTCAAGTAAGAAAATAAATAAATAGACGGATGTTCCAAATAACAGGATGAACCAGATTGGCCCAGTACAGTGGACCCTGACTTACAACTGAAGTTGGTTGTAAGTCAATACAGCTGAGATCCAGATGTTTACCTGGATATGCTATAGATAACAAGAGGCAGATGAATCTTCCACTAACCTAACTGACCCAAGTTGTTCTTCAGGCTGGTTATAACTTTAGGGTCCACTGTACCTGTATAGGTGATTCAGTGTTCTGAAAAGAAAGAGAAAAATATAGTACTCTGTCTTTTTAAAAGAAAGAGAACTTGCACAACTGTACAATATATTAGACCACAAAGAAAACACAAAGAAATGAAATATAAACCACATTCTCAACCAGCAATAAAACTAAAATTAAAAATTGAAGTAAAAAAATTAATATTCAACCTATCAGAAATGTAATAAGAATCTCATTTTTCCTTGTTTTAAAGAGGAAATCAAACTACAACTGCAGCCTATCTAGGAAATTACAATAATAAGGATATTACATACCAAAATCCCATAGGGTAGGGCAAAGTAATAATCACAACCTTAAGCACTCCAGGAGGAAAAACAGAAAAATTAATACAAAACTGACCAAAAAAAGTGGAGGAAAACTGAAAAGACTGATAAGAGATTCAAGATCTATTCCTTTTCGAAGAACAAAGAATAAAAACCACAAATTAGCCTCATTATTCTAAACAAATGACAAACACAGAACATAAAGACCAAAACAAAAGATAGATCCCAGCACTCAGGAGGCAGAGGCAGGAGGATTGCTGTGAGTTCGAGGCTTGCCTGAGCTCCATAGTGAACTCAGGGCCAGCCTGAACTACAAAGCCAGACCCTGTCTCGAAAAAAAAAAAAATCAGAAACAGGGAATTGGGTCTTTTGGAAAAGGGAAGGGGAAGAAGAGCCGGAGGAAGGAGGAGGTAAAAAAGGTGAAAGCTCCCACAGCCAAGGCAGTAATTACTCTGCATACAGGTACTAATTTAAAAAATTTGGGGCCAGAGATTTAGCTCAGTGGTTCCGGCGCCTGCCTCACAAGCACAAGGCCTGAGTTCGATCCCGGTGACCACATACAATGCTGGTCGTGGTGACTCACGCCCACCAGCCATCAATACCACACACCACAGTGCTGGGTGCAGTGGCTCACGCCTGTCATCCCAGCACTCGGGAGGCAGAGGCAGGAGGATTGCTGAGTTCCAGGCTTGCCTGGGCTACATAGTGAACTTAGGGCCAGCCTGAACTACAAAGCGAGATCCTGTCTTTAAAAAAAAAAAAAAGAGCAGGAATGGGGAGAAAGAAATATGTAAAATTCGGATAAAGAAAGGGAAATAATCATATGGCGATACATCTACTTGGGAAACCCCATGCTAGTTAATGGTCCTCTTATGGCTCACTAACACAACTGATGGAAAGATGGAAAGCCTAACTGAAAAGTTTAGAACAAACCGAGAGAGATGGCAGTGAACCATTCCCCACAGAGTTTCATGCAGATAGCTTGGTGGGAAGCTTCCAACTTTCAAAGAGCAGGTCTTTTGTAACTGTTCAAATTGCACACAGTGGGCCGGAGGGTTAGCTCAGTGGTTCCGGAGCCTGCCTTGCAAGCTCAAGGTCCTGAGTTCGATCCCCGGTAACCATATACAATGCTGGGCGTGGCGACTCACACCCACCAGCCATCAATACCACATACTACAGTGACGGGCATGGTGGCTCACGCCTGTCATCCCAACTCTCGGGAGGCAGAGGCAGGAGTTGGAGGCTTGCCTGGGCTACATAGTGAGCTCAGAGCCAGCCTGAACTACAAAGTGAGACCCTGTCTCAAAAAAAAAAAAAAATTGCACACGGGCCTCCCGCAACCTCTTTCACACACCAGTGGACCCTTGATTTAAGAACTCAGTTTGTCCTCAAGGTCTGGTTGTAGCTCAGAGTGGTCAGCGAAGGCTCAGGCTCCTCCCCATAACCTCCAAAGTCTCTCTCTTGACCACAGGCAGATCTGTGTCCTCAGAGAGGCTCTAGGACAGGATTTCTCAATAACCCCACACAGCACGGGGCACTGTCGTGTTCCTGCCAGAACTCCGTAAGGCTTACACGTCTGTGTCTGAGACCATTTGGAGACACAAGTGGCCACCATTTGGGTTGGAACTCAAGACTTTGGTCATAACTTAAAGTTAAAATTCTGGTTACAACCCAAGTTGTTCATATGTCAGAGTGGCCATTACTCAAGGGTGCACTCTATTTACATAGGACTGTTGCCTCTAAAACTCACCTTCTGAGTTGGCCAGCTTCCGAGGCTGGGCCCCTTTGCCCCTAAAATTCCAGTAGGAGGCGCTAGCAGGAGGTGAGTCTATGCTAACGTCATCATGACTCTTCAGACCCAGCAGCATCTGGCTGCCAGACTATCTCCAACTCTTGGGGTTCCTTGGCTCCTCTTTCATGTCCTTTTATTTCTTCAGCCTTAGCGGGGAAGCTGCTTCCCAAAGTTATTAACTCTGGTTTTCTTTGACGTCCCCTCTGTTCTTGGAGCTCATCAATACCGGTCCTAATGCCCTGTATTATATCTCCTATTATGTCCCTATTCAGGGGTCCCCAGCTTGGGGCCATGGACCGGTCCTGAAAACCCACTGTGAACCGGCCACAGGAGGAGCCTCGTTTCTGTGACCAAGCTCAGTTATAAATACTGACATAATGTTTAATAAAAGGTTAGGTCACAGGTTCATAAATATACCCCATACATAAGATGACTTCATTCAAGTTACATTACAGAGCGTTTAGCAGTTCAAAGAGGGGAAAGATACAATCATCACAAGAACCTCACGACACCTGCCGAAGCTGTGCTACGTGTCCTGCTGCACAGAGACAACCGAAGGGCCAGGAAAAGTCCTCCCCTGACTTGGCATAAAATACCTGTGGGAAGACACGTAAGGCGGCAGCTGGAGCGACCCCGGGGGACAGTCGAAGACAAAGGTGGGTGCGACGACCTCTCGGGACCTCTCTTTGTTGTACCTTTTGAACTCTGAATCCCTAAATCTGAGATTAAAACGAAAATGTTTTAGAACCTGCAAAGATGCTTTCAAATAAAATACAATTCAGGTCAGATTTCTATTTTTTTTTTTCCAGGTCTGGAGATTGAATCTGGTCCCCAGTTCAGATGTCTTCAAAATGAATTTATACTCCTTGCACATGTGTGGGTGTGAACACAGCCTCACACCTCCTCCTCCCTGCCTGCCGTGCTGCTGCAAGTCACACCCTGGCGGGGTGGGGTGGGTTGTGCAAGAGGATGGGGGGATAGGCGGCTGAAAATCATATTTATCCATACGATTCACCCTGGAATAAGTTCAATAAGATGACTAATTGCCAGGGGGGAGTGTGCATCCATGTAATCCCAGCATTTGGGAGGCTGAGTCAAGAAGACTGCCTTGAGTTCAAGGCCAACCTGGGATACACAGCAAGTTCAAGGACAGCCTGAACTACATAAGTGAGTCTGTGTCTCAGAAAGCTCAAAAAAAAAAAAATGATGACTGGTTAAAGTCTAGATAGCGGGGTGGGGGGGGTCCATAAAGTTTTTTTTGCTGTGCAAAAGCTTTTTAATCAATATAATCCATTTGTTGATTTTTGATGTTATTTCTTATGCAACTGGGGTCCTGTTCATAAATTTCTTGCCCACACCTATGATTTCAAGAGTTTCACTTAATCTTCCCACAGGTCCAGTATTTCTGTTTTAATATTTAGATGTGGGCGAATAGATAAAGAAAATGTGGTGCTTATACATGGTGGAGTACTATTCTGCTCTAAAGAAGGATACATTGGAGTCATTTGTAGAGAGACACATGCACCTTGAGACCATAATGTGAAGTGAAATAAATGAGATGCCCAAGTATAAATATGGCATGGTTTCTCTTATTTGAGAAGCCCAAAGTATAAATAAAGAGCAAAATGAAAGAGAGACCATAGGAAACAGCCAATGGAAAGGGACTAAGAGCTGGAGGGAGGGAGGAGGAGCGAGGGGCTGGGGACACAGAGGAGGAGGAGGAGTTCTGTCCACGCACTGACGCTCCAGGGGAACAGGACCATCATGCACTGCGAACACAGACTACGAAATGCAGCTTTCTTGAAAAAGCAATGACCAAAGGACCAACGTCAGACAGGATCCCGGCAGAGAAGCAGAAGCTGCGCCAGCGCTGCGTGAGGGCACAGCTGCTAGAGGCCCTGGAGAAGGCGAAAGGAAACCCCGTTTCCCACGTCATAGGGCTGGAGCCCAAAAATACCTAAGGGTACCTGGGAGGGAAACTGAGGCTACCGCGGGATTTAAGGTTCTGAGGAGGTGGCTTTGTTTTGTTCCTGGCTTTTGAGACAAGGTCTCACTCACTGGTAATTCAGGCTGACCCAGAACTCACTCTATAACCCAGCCTGGCCTCAAAGGGACAGTGATCCCCCTGCCTCAGTTTCCAGAGTGCTGGGATGACAGGCGTGCGGCCCAGTGCTGACCCCGAGCTGCTCCCCGGTGGTCCCGGCAGACCCAGGGCCGCTCGAGGGTCCCGCGGCCCAGGCCTGGGTGGGGGCCCGTGCGGAGGGAGCCAGGGCCCGGCCGGTGTGGGCGGTGCTGCCTGAGGACCTGCCCTGTCCGGGACCCCCCTGGGCTTCCAGCCTCCATGCTCGGAACCGCTTTAACCCACTGTGTTTGTGGTCCTGTGTCACAGCAGCTGCAGGAAACTACCGCGCACCGCGGTGACATGGAGAAGCGCTGACCGCCTGAGCGCTGGGACAGGGAAGCGGCCAGGAGGCCTGGACACTCAGCACCGGGGACGCTCGGGCCTCGAAGCCCGCCTGGCTCTCGGCGGCTTTCCCAGAGGTAGGTGCCCAGGCCCAGCTGGACACGGCCGCAGCTGAGAGACGTTAGCAGCTTAGAAGTCAGTGTAGAAAGACGCGTTCAAGTCAGGCGTCTCAAAACACCAAAGGAAGGAGGAGGGAGGGGAAGAGGGGGAAGAAGGAGGAGAAAGGAAGGGGGAAGAGAACGGGAAGAGGAAGAAGCAAGAAGAGGAAGAGGAAGCAGAGAGCCCTTGCCTAATGTGTGAGATCTTGGGCTCCAGCTCCAGGAGCGTAGTGAGAAGGAAAGAGTTGTGCGCATCGTAGCACATGCCTGTAATCCCAGAATTCTGAGAGGCTGAGGCAGGAGGATTGCAAACTTGAGCCCAGTCTGGGCAATTTAGCAACTTAGTAGGATCCTGTCTTAAAATTTTAAAAAAGATTGTAGAGGGGACTGGGCAATGCAGCTTAGTAACAAGGGCCCTAAATTAAACCCCTAGTGTCCCCAAACAGAATTCATTCCTAATATCAAGCTAAAAATAAATTTAAACATTTAAGAAATGTATATCCACATCCATACAAAGGAAGGGTAACCGGTAATTAAAAAAACAAAGAACTGAGCCGGTCATGGCAGCTCACACCTATCCTCCCAGCACTCAGGAGGCTGAGGCAGGAGGGTCACTGTATGGTCAAGGCCAACATGGGCTATATGGTGAGTTTCAGGCCAGTCTAGAATATAGTCTATAGTGAGACCCTGTCTCAAAAAAAAAAAAAAAAAAAAAGCAACGAGCTACCAAGACACATGCGATATGCTATCGACTAGACACTACTCTAGAAATGGCAAAGCCCAGGAAAAGGGTCAGCGGCTGCCGGGGGCCCTGCAGGAAAAGGGGAGGGAGGAGTAGACAGGAAGCCTGGGACCTCAGGCGGGCGACACTACTCAGTGTCTTATTTATCTAGTTAGTTCCGGTACCAGGGATTAGAACAGCCAGGAGTTTCAGGAAGGGAGAGAAACGGGGCGCGCTGGGGACTCCGCGTCCACGGCGGCACGGAGGCTTCCTGAGTGTCCGTGGCTGCGCTGCCGCGGTGCCCGAAGACCTGAGTCGATTCCCCCCACGGTGCTTTGGGCTTCGGGGAGGAGCCGAAGTCACGCGCGCTAGCTCCGGTGGGCAGGTGGATGAGGACGCCGTGCAGTGTCTTTAAGACTTGAGACCCTCCGGGAAGAGGCTCCGGAGCCACCAGCGGCCAGCCGGGGCGACGGGCCGGGGCGAAGGGCTGAGTGTGTTAGAAGCGGAGGGGAGGACTTTGAGGAAGATGAGGGCGATGTGTCGGCGACTGTGACGCTGTCTTTGAAACACAGACCTTCCCCGAGCCTGTCCCCACCGCCCAGGGGACGCCGCCAGAGAGTGGGGCGAGCTACCGAGATGGCGCGGCCGGCACAGCAGTCAGCAGGGCACTCACGGGACAGAAGAAAAGGCAGAAAGAGAATCGTGGATACATGAAAAAGCGTTAGATAAAGAAGTAGAATAGGGGCCGGAGGGTTAGCTCAGTGGTTCCGGCGCCTGCCTCGCAAGCGCAAGGTCCTGAGTTCGATCCCCAGTAACCACATATAATGCTGGGCATGGAGACTCACGCCCACCAACAATCAACACCGCATACCACAATGCCGGACGTGGTGGCTCACGCCTGTCATCCCAGCACTCGGGAGGCAGAGACAGGAGGATTGCTGAGTTCGAGGCTTGCCTGGGCTCCATAGTGAGCTCAGGGCCAGCCTGAACTACAAAGCGAGACCCTCTCTCAAAAATAATAATAATAATAAATAATAAAATAAATAATAAATAATTTAAAAAAGAAGTAGAATAAATCACTCATGCAATGGTGTGAAAAAGGTGGCCAATCATTTGGAAAGTGAAGCTTGGCTTCCGCCTCTTACCACCACAAGATCTCCTTATCCATCAATGATTCCACCTTTAAGAGAGGCCATAAAACCGAGAAAAGGAGAGAATATTTTGTAATCTGAGACATAGATAGGAAAAAAGAACTTAGCTTGTACTAAATACTGATGCTAAAGTTGGTCCCCAAATTGCAAATCCCAAGATAAACCATTAACTGAGAAAAAGGTTTTAATAGTACATAAGAAGAAAAAAGAGGGCCAGAGATTTAGCTCAGTGGTTTCAGCGCCTGCCTTGCAAGTGCAAGGTCCTGAGTTCGATCCCTGTAACCACATACAATACCGGGCATCATAACTCACACCCACCAGCAATCAATACCACATACCACAGTGCCGGGCGTGGTGGCTCACGCCTGTCATCCCAGCACTCGGGAGGCAGAGACAGGAGGATTGCTGAGTTCCAGGCTTGCCTGGGCTACATAGTGAGCTCAGGGCCAGCCTGAACTACAAAGTGAGACCCTATCTCAAAAAAAAGGAGGAGGAGAAGGAGGAAAAGGAACAACTGAGAAGAGAAAAATGGAGAAAAGATATAATTACAAGTAGCCAGTAGGGGAGGGATTCAAGCTAGATGTGCCACACAGCTGCAATCCCAGCACTCTGGGAGGCTGAGGCAGGAAGATTGCAAACTGGAGCCCACCTTGAGCAATTTAGCACCTTAATGAGGCTACATCAGAAAAAAAAGTTCTGAGAAACCCAAATTATAAATAATAAAAATAAAACATAGATAAGAAGACCCAGAGCAATCTTTCTCAGAGGGGCTTGGGAGGTGGAGGGGGGCACAAAGGAGCGAGGCCGTGCCGTGTGCGTGCACCCACCCTCACGAGGGGTGTGAACACGGAATGCTGCAAGCCTGGACTAAGACAGAACCGAGGGTGCCCAGCCCTGGGCCTGGCACCCCAGGGCTGAAAAGAAAAAGTGAAATGTAAACGGAGCTTACAAGGGTTCCAGAATTCTGTGCTAGTGTGGTGGCACAGCACTCTGGAGGCTGAGGCAGGAAGATCAAGGCCAGCCTGGACTGCAACAAAAACATAAAAAGGGAAACAAGAAACGTGCACACACCCGCAACAGCTTTTGGGGACCTTAAGAACACTTTCCCCGCGCGGAAAAGGGTGTCACTCACCCCACCGTGCAAACAAAACCCTTTCACCAGGCTTTCCATCCACTTTTAACACCTGCCCAATCACCGCCTTTTGGTTTTTGCATTTCTGCTCTTTTTTCCTTTCTTCAGCCCACTTTTTATCTCCAAAGGAACAACCTTTCTACATGGACTCGATAAACAGGCCTGGGAAAGGCCACATCGGCAGCAGGATCCACAGCCGACAGGCAGGAAACCCCTTTCCCAGGAGCCGATGAAGTCACCTCCCGAGGACGGGACTTCTGAACTTGGGAAAGAGCCCGAGTTCGCCCAGAACAGCAGAGCCGTCAGGCCCTCCGCAGCCCTGCGTCCTGGAGGGCGGTGGGCTGGTGGGAGGCTGCGGACTGGGACCTGTCGCCCCACAGCCGCCTGGCTCTCTCCTAAAGCTGTCCCCGCTCAACAAGCTTCTGCTGGACCGTGGACGCTGCCAGAAGAGCTCTCCGGGGACAGGACCAGCCAGTGCGGTTGAAGCTCCAGGCGGCACGGACGAGCCTGGGGCGGGGCGCATTTGGAACCCAAGAGCTCCGGGCACTGACATGCCTTACCCACCCGATGTCAGCATCCTTGGGTGGAGGCCGTGGTGGTACACACCTGAGATCCTAGCATTTGGGAGGCCGAGGCAGGAGGACTGCCACGCAGTTGGGTTCAGCCTGTACAACCTAGCAAGACTATCTAGTCATGAGTTTAAAACCAGCCTGTGCCAAATAATGAGACCATGTCTTGAAAGAGCAGAAAATAACAGTGTAAAAGTGACCTGTTCTCCCCGCTCCACGGCCCGGGGACGGCGTTCCCCCGGTGGAAGGCGCGTGCGGGGCTGCGTCTCTGAGTCTCAGAGGGCCTGGTCACCAGTCTCCTCCTCTGAAGACACCGGCCTGCTGGACGCCTGCTGGGGCTCCAGGCACTTCCTGTTCTCCCTCCAGCAGCAGGAAGAGAAGCAGCTTCAAGGGCTTCTTCAGACGCCCCACACTCCCTTCTCGGTCTCCTGAGGGTCCAAGCACAGGCGTCTGCGTCCAGACCTTGGGTTCGGGGCTCGCTGGATCCACTGATCGGCCTAATCCTGACCCGGGCCCGGGAGACGCCTCGCAGCCCGTGCGCCCCAGCGGGACTTCCGCCTGGGCCCGTGGGGGCAGGAGGCCGAGGCGGGGCAGCTGCTGCTCCTGCTGCGACTCTGGGCAGGTAGTGGTGGGTGGACGGGTGCTAGGAGACTCACGGTCATGAGGCTTCCAGAGACCAGTGACCTGAAGCTCGGCTTGCCCCGCGTGTTCCTGCCAATCTTTCGGTTAAAGGGCAACTTGAGAAACAAAAGTTCCTCACTGGCCTAATGATTTCCAGCTCCACAGCACAGGCCTCTGCCAAGTCTTTATCATCTCCCGCTGGCGTCTCTCTCCCCTCATGAATAATTTATCTACTCATCAGTGACTTCTTCATCGTCCGGCTTTGGACAGCACCAAGCAACATGTTGATTCCATTTCTTTTCAAATAAAAAATAGACGCAGCCAAACGCAAGCAAACATAAAGCATATGAGCAAATGACTCTACCATCAACAGCTGTAATCAAAGCCAGGATGACACCAGGTTTATCCTAAACCCACAGGAAGCTACTGAATGGGGCTCCTGTGACGTCCCCCAGGAACTGTCTGTAGGTGGAAGAGGCAGATAGGGTGCTCAAGAGGGGTGCCCATTAATTCCCAAACGCAAACATATTCATGAAGCACACCAGACACTGTGCTGTGTACTAAGAGTCCAAAAATGAAAAGAAGCCAGGCCTACATCCCAGCACTTGGGAGGCTGAGGCAGGAGGATCACTATGAATTCAAGGCCAGCCTGGGTTACAAAGAGAGTTCAAGGATTGAGGCTATTTCACAACAGCCTGAAAGCGGAAATAATCTGGCATCCTTCAACACCGAGGGGTAATAAAGATGTGCCATATCTGCACTGGAATATTACTTGGCTAGAAAAAAGGAAGTAGGTGTTGGGACATGCTACTCTCTAAAACATTAGGCTCAGTGAAACTAGCAGGGAAGGGTTAAATATTACATGATTCCACTTACATGAACTATCTAGCATGGGGCATTCTGGAGACTAACAGGAAAGATCAGTGGCTGAGGAAAGGGGACTAGGAAGTTGCTGCTTTTCGGGTTCAGTTTGAATGACAAAAACCCGGAGATGGACGGTGAAGACGGTTATACAGTGAACAGAATGAACGCCACTGACTAGAGGCTTGGAAATGCTAAAACGGCACTGCTGGCCGGGCACGGTTAACTACACCCGTAGTCCCGGCATGCCAACTGCAACTTCAAGCCCAGCTTAGAGAGATCTTGTCTCAGAGTTTACAAAAAGCATTTTAGATGTCGGGGCCTCCTGACTGTGGTGACGGCTCCCTTTTCTCCGTCCGTCCGTCCGCCTGTGCTTTCCTCCACAGTGGCAGCAAACATGAAGCCCAGCTGCCTCAGCCCCTCCTTCAGAGCCCGGACGGGCCGGGTCGCCCGGCCCTGGACACTTAGCCCCCAAGGGGCCATCTTGAAGCCCACAGGTCAGGGCGGGGCTGCCTGGACCCAGCTCAGAGCCCTCGAGGGCCCCGTCACATTCCCCGCTCCTGCCTCAGGGCCGCAGCACAGGAAGCGAAGCCGGGTGACAGCAGGCTCCATGCCTGCCCACCCTCAGCAGCTGGCTCCCCCCAGCAGGACGTTGTGCCTCTGTGGACGACGGCACTGTGCCCACAAGCCTCGGCCAGCAAACGGGACCCCGCACAGCAGAAGCCTCAGGCGGAAAACTCGCCAGGGGCCAGACAAGAGCCCAGACAGGAAGTGTTAGCCGCGGCTTCTGCTGCCGATGGTTTCTGCTACCAGGAAGTGCAGTGGTTTGGCAGCGGCCAGCTGTGGGGTCCTCCTCAGCCTGAGGGCTGGTCAGGCTGGAAAAGAAGCCTCCACTGAACAGTGGAATTAGCAGTGGGGAGAGGATGTGGTGTGGCTAAGACCACCGAAGACCCCGCGGAAGTCAGAAGACAAATGCCACCTGTGGTCAACACCACCCAGGAAGGCTCCGCCCTGCCGGGACAGCTGCCTGTGCCAGGGTGAACTGCAGGACCTGACACAGGAAGGACAGGGACAGGCTGCTTCCGGGTGAGCAGGAGCTGAGATGAGGTGTGTATGAGATGAGGTGTGCACACACGCCTGCAGTCCCAGCGCTCCGGAGGCTGAGGCAGGACGACTGCTGAGAGCTGGAGACCAGCCTGGACGACACATAAGGCCCTGTCTGAGTCTCTCGTCCCCATGAGGTGAGGAATAGGACAGAGAAGGGAAGGGCCACCGAGCGGCTTAGTCGAGGCTTCCTCCCTGAAAGGCCAAACCCACCTCGGGGGAAGGCCAGCCCGGGAGGAGCTTGCGTTTCCCTGTGAGGCGCAGGGTGTGGGTCTCCACCCTGCGCTCTGGCCCGACCTCTGTGCTGGCTCTCAGGGTGTCTCCAGCAGAAGCCAGGTGTGGTACTTCAGGCCTGAAATCCTCACGATGAAGCTGAGGCAGGAGGATCAAAGGTTTCAGCCCAGCCTGGGCAACTTAGTGAGAGCCTGTCTGAGAAGACAGGAAGGACGTAGCTCGGTTCTGGGGGGTCACTGCGGGGCGCCAGGCTCAGGGTGACAGTGTCCCCAGCAGCTGAGGCCAAGCTAAAGAAAGCACCTCGCATAGCCCCCACTTCCGTGAATTCAAACCACTGCAGAATTTGCTTAAAATCAGGACACGGGTACCAGGGTGTCACACGGCCCCTCAGTCTGGGTTGGGACAGGGAGGGCCAAGTCAGAGGCGGCACTTTCCGCAGCACATCAAGAACCGCGAGCGTTGGCCCCGGCCAGGTACAGTGTTGCACACCTGGGCTGAGGCAGGACCACCTCAAGTTCCGGCGCAGCCGGGGTGCCCAGGAAGACCCTGTGTCCAAAAGCCAAAACCAAAGCCCCGCCGCGGTCAGGCTGGTGTCTTATCTCTGCGATGTCCAGTGCCCACACATTACAGGATCTGTGGGGCAGGCGTGGGCAGGGGCTGCGCACCAGGTGCGGGCTGCAGGCTGCCCCTCGCCAGCACTCGGGGAGCCCAGATGCCCGCCGACCCCCGATCTGGCAAGGGCCTCCCTGTCCACAGCGCCTGCTCCGCCCTTCCTGCCGGCCGCTTCCCACACGCCTTCACCTGCGCTCTTGCTGGTCCTGGAGAGCCAGTTCTGCCTGAGGTGCTCTCCGGGACCTGGAAGGTAGCTCAGAAATATTTCCTGACTGAGCCAATGAACGAGAAAGTGCCCGTGTGTGGCTGCTGCAACTCTCGCCGTCCCCACCACTGAAAAGCCGGCTCTGGGCCCTTTCAGTGGCGACAGTGACCCCCAGTGGCCACCGGGAGCCTTGCATGAGCGCAAGGGCGTAGCTCACCTCAGGACCACTTGGAGCAGGGATGGCCTCTCGGCCGCTCGACCCGGCCTCCCGCCCTCCCGAAGCTGACGGACGCGGGCGTCCACAGCTGTGCAGAGGCCCCTTCTGCGGGGAAGGCGGCACAGCGGTCCCGCTGTCTGTGTGACACAGCGGGCGCCAGGAGCCTCCAGGCTGGGGCGGGAACGGCCCGCGGTCCTGCAGGCCAGACCGGCTCCTGGGTTTCTCCGGAGCCTCTCCTCTCGCACCACCAGCGCCCCCGCAGTCTGCCCGAGCCCCATTCCTGCCCATCTACTCAGTACGGACAGACAGCACCACTGGGGGAGACACCTAGAAAAACAAAAACATTAGAAATAAAAATTTTAGGAAAAAATAGTTAACCTACTCAGAGAAGTAAAATTTCAGGGCACCTTAGAATATTAAAATGGTAAAAAGCAAGTATACTTAAAAAAAAACAGAAAATATGCTAAACACAGCAAGTGGTGATTGTGGGTGAATCCACCTCCAGGTTCCCCTTTTACTTCACTCTACCTACTTTCCTCCACTCAGACTTTCCAGAATGATCATTATTATCTTTAAAATCACAAAACAAGGGCTGGGGATTTAGCTCAAGTGGTACCGCGCCAACCTGGGACACACAAGGGCCCAAGTTCAAAACCTAGTACCGCAAAAAAATAAAATAAAATAAAAATAAAAACACAAAACAAATGTAACTAACTTCTGAAATTTAATCACTAAATTAGAAGTTAAATCTAATAAGCACTCAGACGCTCCGAGAGTCACAGAACCGGCTCTGACTGCCGTCTCTCTCCCTAAGTCCGAGTGAGGGGCCCCCCGCCCAGGGCCCTGCTGCCCCACGGAGACAGGGCGATCGCTCCGACCTCGGGGGCTGCTCCCAGGCACCCCGGTCTGCTGCAGTATCTGTATCCCCACGAGGAAATGGACTAAGTACAGAAGCACACACTCCTGCAGAAAATGAATTCACAGGAGTCGATCTCTGAGTGTCCCTTCTGCCCGGCGGATGCCACCTGGGGCCCTGGCATCGTCACCCCTTCGCTCCCACACAGGTGTAGCACCCAGGCCTGGCAACCCCCGAGCAGAGGCCAAAGTCCCGTCAAGAGTCGACGTGCTGGAGACTCCCTCTGCTCTCATCGCGCCTGGGCTGTTTTAGCTCTGGAGAGCTATCCTGGGGCTCTGCGGGCATCTCTGAAACACCAACAAACACAAGGTTGGCAAATACGGGAAGAACTGTGTGTTAAAAGCTAACATTTAAGGGCCGGAGATTTAGCTCAGTGGTTCCGGTGCCTGCCTCACAAGTACAAGGGCCTGAGTTTGATCCCCGGTAACCACATACAATGCTGGGCGTGGTGACTCACGCCCACCAGCAATCAGTACCACACACCACAGTGCCGGGCGTGGTGGCTCACGCCTGTCATTCCAGCACTCGGGAGGCAGAGGCAGGAGGATTGCTGAGTTCCAGGCTTGCCTGGGCTACATAGTGAGCTCAGGGCCAGCCTGAACTACAAAGCGAGACCCTGTCTCAAAAAAAAAAAAAAAAAGTTAACATTTAAGCCAGATGTGATGCACACACCTGTAATCACAGCACCTGGGAGGCTGAGACAAGAGGATCACAAGGTCAAGGCCAGTCTAGACTACCCAGTGAAATCTTATACTGAAAGGGGGAAAAAGGCTGACATTTAATTTTTTTTTTTTTTTCGAGGCAGGGTCTCACTAAGTATTTCAGGAAAAATCTTGGACTTCCGGTAACCCTCCTGCCTCAGCCTCCCAAGTGCTAGGATTATAGCCGTATGTCACTACACCTGGCCTAATCAGTAACACGTGAACTAGATGAGGTGACCCATGTCTATAACCGCAGCTCCTTCAGGAGGCTGAGGTGGGAGGGCCAGGGCTCTGAGCCCGGTCTGGGTGGGTTAGGACCCTCAGCCCACACTGGGCCGCTGCTGAGCCCCACCCCATCCTCCATGCCCTGCCTGGCTCGCGGACACCGGGTCACTGTCGGGACACACACTGGCAGCCAGTGTGGGAGCTGAGAGAGCGACTGAGATGCATCCTTGCTCTCCCTGAACTGACAAATTCCCAAAGAACGAAAGAGAAGATATTCTAATTATAGTAAGCCAGTTGGGCCTGGTTACACGCACCTGTAATCCCAGCACTCAAGAGGCTGAGACAACAGGATCGCCATGAGTCCCAGGCCAGCCTGGCCTACACAGTGAGACCCTGTCTCAGAAAACCAAACCAAGCCAAGTAATAATAACCATATTACAAACCAGTGACATCATCACTTACCTGATGGAATTTCTTCTGCAGAAGACATGGAAACAATGTTGGCTGGTACAGAATTTGGTGGACTCTCTGTCTTCAAGGGTATTAAGTTTATTCTCCTTGATCAAAAAAAGGGGTAGATGCCTCCTCAGTGTCACAGGAATTATTTATGTATGATACTAAGTTTCAAAACTACCAAGGAAATACTTAAATGTCTTAGCTGGCCCCAGCATGCCAATTACTAAATGTCAGGGTGTGCTCACTTGGTAAGTGAGGGTTACGTTCATGTGCTAAGTGTAACCACCACATTCAGAATGGCCAACTGAAGTCAAAACCAGCCATCACTGGGTACGGTGGTGCACACCTGTAATCCCGGCACTCAGGAGGCTGAGGCAGGAGGATCACCATAAGTCTGAGGCCAACCTGGACTACACAGCCAAGGCGCTAACTCAAAAAAACTAAAAGGAAAAAATTTCAGAAGAATACCCCCCACACACACCTAAAATACCAAGAGATGTTAGGTGTGGTGCACACACCTGTAATTCCAGCACTCATGGGGCTGAGACAGAAGGGTCACCATGAGTTCAAGGCCAGCCAAGACTACATAGTGAGACCCTGCCTCAGAAGAAAAGGGAAAAAAAACAGAAATCTTAAAATATTTTGCCACATAGAGGTTTAAAAAGAGCTGCGCCCTGCTCTGGAGCCACAGGAGACGCGTCAGCCGACACTCACGAGCACACGCGACAGGCAGCGTGGGAGGCGGCACGCGGCCCTCTAGCCCTGGCCGTGCCATGATCACCACGCCCCTCTCAGCACACCTGGAAGGTCAAGCCTGGGGACCCGCACAGGCGCCCCGACACCAGGGCTCTGGCCGAGTGGCCTCACGCAGCCCCGTGCTCATGGCTGCCCGCCCAGCAGGGTCCTTACCGGGGGGCGGTCTTGCTCCAGGCCTGCAGCGTGTTCAGAATGACCCTCCGGGGCGGGGGACCCTTCGCGTTCTGACCGGCCGGCGGCAGGGTCGCCTCCTCGGAAGGGCCTGGCAAGGGGCCCCTGGTCCCGGGAGTCGTCGTGGGAGCATCCTTGACGGTCGCCAGGGCTGGGGCCTGCCCTGCCAGAGAGGGGGTCGTGGAAGGGCTGCTGGGGTCCTGCGCTGTGGAGACGGAGGGTCCCTCGGCAGGTCTGGGCCCTGGCGAAGACCCCGGAGGGCCGTGACTCCGGGCTCTCCTCGCGGTGTCCGGGCTCCGCACGCTCAACACTGGCTTCTCCTTCAACGGGACACCGAGTTCGTCCTTGTCAAACGTCACAAAGGAGCAATACCCATCCGTGGACGAAATGGCCAGGAAGACCCCATCACTGGACCTACGCACCCCAAGCAGGAGAAACAGTTAGAGCCTTCCTGAGATCTAAGGCCTACAACACCCTGTGACCTAGTTAGAAAACAGGAGTTCGGCGAGATCGTGAGCTTTCTGGTCAAAGTCGGGGGATGGCGTGTCGGGACCAGGGCCTGCAGACCCCTCAGGCACACGGTGTCCTGGCCCAGCCCCGCTTTAAGGTCCCAAGGCACCAATGCAAGTCAAGGTGGGACGATATGTTCCCATGCCAGAGCAGGACCTGGGCCAGGCAGAGGCCAAGACGGGGACCAAAAGGCAGCAAGGCAGGGCAGGGAGCCGGGGGCAGCGTTGGGCCAGGACAGGCAGGAGAGGGTCCCACAGGGCAACTTCAATGCACCAAAGTGTCCGCTGCGCACAGCAAACTCACAGCGGCCTGGCCTTCACGGGGCACCTTGTGCGATCAGCGCACAGCCTGAGGCCATCCTCAGGGCGGAAATGCCGAGCCCCCTGTGCCGGGCAAGGCCACGTCCGGCTGCCACTCACCAGGACATGTCGCTGAGTGTGTGGTAGTGGATGTTGGACACGTAACCAAAGGGGAATGGCTGCTGGGTGTCATAGAGCAGCACGGAGTCCTCGGAGGCCACCGCGAACACCAGGCGGTAGGGCAGGCGCACCAGCTCCCCGGCCGGGTCCTGCGTGGCTCTGTCTGCGGGAGAGAAGACAAAAGAAATCAGCGGTGACAAAGTCTAGAGGGAAATGAGTCCCAGGAAGCCCTCTCCCAGCAGGATGTAAGGGACACCACTTACACAAAACTAATTTGCTACAGGCTGTAAAGATCACAGTTCTTCAGGCTTATGTTTAAAATATTGTAAAATAAAAGAACCATGCAGGGGCCAGTGAGGACCAAAAAAAAATGAAGGAAAGAGCTGGGTGTGGTGCTGCACACCTGTGATCCCAGCACTCAGGAGGCTGAGGCAGGAGGATTACCTTGAGTGCAAGGCCAGCCAGGGCTACATAAAGAGAGCTGTCTCAAAAATATAAAACAAAAACAAGTAAATAAATGGAGAAAGAGGTTAATCTCATAGGTCGACAAGGAAAAATAGAAAACGCTCTCATGTGACATTTTACTGCTTTGTTGAGTAATCACATTCATTCAGATTAAGGGTGATTATGTTAAAAACAGCTTCTGCCTCCAACCATGGGGTGACACAGACCAAACTCACCCTCTGTGACAGCTATTCTAGAACATCAACCTGATGAGGCTTGAGGACCATCTGAAGGACTAGGAACCATCCTCTGGGTGAGTCTGGGTGGGGCGTGGAGGTAGCCCCGGCACTGTGTTTGGCCCCTGACTCCTTCCTCTCTGGTGCCCCCCTGCTTTGCTTCGCCTCCTTATGCCATGATGCTCCTGCCTTGAGCCGGCAGGCCATGGACTGAGCCTTCTGAACCCGTAAACCCAGTTACACCTCTTCTTGAGGTCGCGGTGTCTGGTGCTTTGTCCTATCACTCAGATGGCTCATAGAGGATCCCACTGAGACATACCAGACACGGGCCAGATACATGAAACAGTGGTCACTGAAGACAATGGCCACAGATGACGGCAGCCAGTGATTCCCGAGGGATGAAATGAGCAGTTAAGTCCTACAATGCCCTCAACTTACTGCCTGGTACATTTCCAAGCCCAGCAAAGGTAGAAAAAGCCAGACAGGACCCTGGTGTTCAAGCACAAGTGCTCCAGAGGCCTCTGGCCCCACCGAAGTCTCCAGCTGAGTACAGACCAGGGCACCTGTGAGCATGGCCCGAGGCTGAAGGAGCAAGCCCTGGCATATAGTTTATAGAGCATCACAAGAGTTCACAGAAGGCTTTGCCCGTGGGGTGTGATTGCATGGGTCTGATAAGGAAAAATAGAAACACGCTATCATGTGACATTTTACTGCTTTGGGTTCACGAAGTGCTGCTGTGATCACATGTTACAAGGCTTAACAATAAGGCCCAAAGCATCAGCATTGCCAGGTGAATGTAACTACATTCTAGAAAAAGACTCCCAGGAATATTAGTAAGAATAAAAACACCTATCAGCCACTACAGTAAATCACAACAGTCATAGAGCAGCACAGAGTCCTGCCTATAGTCCATAGGACCCAAAATTACCAGGCAGACAAAGAAGCAGGAAATATTACCCACAATGAGGGGCAATAAAACCAACTGAAATCAGCCTGTTGAACACAGGCACACAGTGAGTGCCACGTGGTGAGGTTACAACTGCACTGCATATGTTCAAAAAATGAAAGAATCGAGTTAACTAGAAACATGGAATATAGAAAAGGATCAGAACAAACCTCTAGAGATGAAAATACAACAGAGGGACCAAGGGACAATCACAAAGGAGAAAAGATTAGTGGAAACAGAATATATGAATAGAAACTTCCAAAACAAAACACCAAAAAGCCAGGTGTGGTGGTACACACGTGTGATCCCAGCACCCAGGAGGCTGAGGCAGGAGGAGCACCAAGAGTTCAAGGCCAGGCTGAACTGCACAGCAAGATCCTGTCTCAAAAAAACAAAACAAGGGCCGGAGATTTGGCTCAGTGGTTCCGGCGCCTGCCTCGCAGGCCCAAGGTCCTGAGTTCGTTCCTGGTAACCACATACAATGCTGGGCGTGGAGACTCACGCCCACCAGCAATCAATAGCACATACCACAGTGCCAGGCGTGGTGGCTCATGCCTGTCATCCCAGCACTCGGGAGGCAAAGGCAGGAGGATTGCTGAGTTCCAGGCTTGCCTGGGCTACATAGTGAGCTCAGGGCCAGCCTGAACTACAAAGCAAGACCCTGTCTCAAAAAAAAAAAGAAAAGAAAAAAGACACCTACACTGAACCAAACCCACAGCCTTGTGCTCACTACCGGAGTGTTGGAGGACATGCAGGCCCCCGAGGGGCCCGGTACCTGATTCTGAGGCTGGCCTCAACTCAAAGTAGACGGGACAGCAGCGAACAGCAACTGTGGCCTTCCCAGGACACGGAAGGTGGGCAAGCGGCCTAGGAGAGTAACCAGAGCTTAGGAACAGGGATGGCCACTCAGCAGAAGCCACAAGGAGGGTTAGGGTTGCCACTCTTCGCTCTCCTGCTTACCTTCTAAGGTTTTTCCTGGAGAAAACGTAGGTGGTGTTGGTGACGTTTTCCCCAGACTCCACACATCCGGCTGGTGGCAGAAGGGGGAAGGGCAGAGTCAGTGTTGGGGTTCACCATCCCCCAGAAAGCTCCACAGCTCCAGCAATACCTTGGAACAATGTTTAAATCCAAGTATTGGGCCAGAGATTTAGCTCAGTGGTCCCATGGCCTGCCTAGCAAGCACAAGGTCCCTGTTGGATCCCGGTAACCACATACAATGATATGATATTGGGCAAGGTGACTCACACCCTCCAGCAATCAGTACCACATCCCACAATGCTGGGCGTGGGGGCTCACGCCTGTCATCCCAGCACTCGGGAGGCAGAGGCAGGAGGATTTCTGAGTTCGAGCCTTGCCTGGGCTACATAGTAAGCCAAGGGCCAGCCTGAACTACAAAGCGAGACCCTGACTCACACAAAAGAAAGAAAAAAATCCAAGTACTTGTCGCTGTCTGGTCTCCCCACTGCATCCAGCTCCTCTCCGTGGCATCTCTGCCTGGTGGCTCGCAGCCCCCAGAACCGGGAAGAGAACAGAGCAGGAACTCCGCCCCCAAGCGTCTCTTCGGAGAATCCAGGTGAACCCTGCAAACCAGCCACCCAGGCTCTGACCCGGCCTGTCACCCGGCATGTTTCCCGGCTGCCAGAGCCAAGGCCACAGGACGCCACAGTGCACCTGGAGATGCTTCCTGTTCCATGTTCCTATTTCCCGCCACCTTTGTACACACGGGATTTCACACATGATCATGCTGTACCTACTGGGAGGGCAACAGACAGGGTGGGGAGCTTTTCACCGTCAGTTCTTTTTGTTTCTTTGAGACACGGTTTCACCATATGGTTCAGACTGACCTGGAGCTCACTACTCTGCCCAAACTGGCCTCGAATTCAAGGCAATCCTCCTGCTTCAGCCTCCTAAGTGCTGAGATTACAGATGGTTTTCACTATGCCTGCCACTGAGTTTAGTAAATAAGTTTTGATGAGAAACTTCTAATCAGTAACTCTGGGAAGTAATGGAAGTAGCTCCTTCTTCCTGGTCCTGACAACACCCCAGCCCAGGGGAGCTCCAGAAGTCCCCGATGGCACGCAGGGCCCTCACACACCTGGGCAGGACTTGCACGCTCCCGCCTGGCTGGGTCTCCAGTGGCAAACCTGACCTGGGACCTTCCAAGGGCCCATCCTGGGCGACCCGGTCATCACAACAGGACGGTCGGGAGCCATGGGGTCTCCGGACTCTGCTGCTGCAACTCGGGCCTCACCGCTGCCCTGCAGGCCTCTCTGGAGCCATGAGCCGGCCTGCTCTCGCTGCGCCCGGGGAAGCCCAGCCACACCTGTCCCATCTAACCTGCCGCCAGAGCTCCCTCACAACAGAAGAGTCCAACAACACAGACGTACTTTGTCTTTGGCTTTAGAACTATGACTCCCCAGGCTCACCTCCTGAACAGTCGTTCGGGAAAAGGTCTGATTCAGTAGAAACTGTCTTGAAGTAAAATTTATCTGAAGAAGTAACTGTCCACACGCTAGCCTTGCAAGTCCCACACTTGTCTGAACGTCAGACTCACCTGGAAATCTTTTTAAAATTCCGAAAGCTGGGCCACCCACCCACCCCAGGCCCGTGAAGCCGCCGTCCCGGGGGCGGGACAGGCACACGCAGACTCCGCCAGACCTGAGAGTCGCACCGCTGCACACGAGCGCGGCGCCCCGCCCGCCTCCCACGCACCTGGCGTGAGGAGCAGCGAGCCATCGGGGGTGAAGCTGAGTCTGCGGAAGAAGGACTTCATGCTGTCGTCGTGAAACATCCGGTAGCTTCTGGCCTGTGGCACATGGAGTCGGAATGTCATTCCGGATCCTCACGACCCACGCAGCCCGCACTGCAGGGAGGCCGGAGAGCAGCCGCTCAGGCTGGGGGCGTCCGCGAACGGCGTGGCGCGTACCATTTAAAAACTGCAGGCCACACACACACACCACGGGGAAGACGAGGAAACTTGGGTCTTTACTTGAGTACACATACTTAAGTGTTTCCAAGGGAACGAATGCTTTTTAAAAAGAAAGCAAGGGGAGAGAGAGGAAGCTGGTCATCGCGCCCTCAAACGTTTCGGAACGTCTGCTGCGCATCACCTAAGCGCCTGAGCCACGGGAGTGCCAACCGCTGGAGGACCCCGCTCTCTCCACACGTCCCGGCCCAGGTGCCCACTGCCGTATGGACCAACCCCGAGGGACTGAGCCGGTGGTTAGCCTGGCGCCTGGCCCTTGAGGCCAGAGATCCAGCCGCGAGGACGGGCGGCGAGCCGCACCCGGCGTACCTCTCCCTCGGCCCCCACTCCAGACAGCATCTTGGAGACATTAAACGCCACGCGTTTCTTCTGCGTGCTGTACACACGGAGCACCCTGCAGGGGGAGCACAAGTGTCATGTTCCTCTTCTGGGGAATGAATTACGCTTCCAGTCTCCTGCCACCTAGAGTCGTCAGCCCACGGATCCGTCACACAGACAGACGGACTGAGCTGAGGGTCGGCGACAGGGGCAGCCCTTCAACACCTACAGGCAAGCCGTGTGGAGCACGTCACGGTTTGATTTATTTTTTCGTGTCTCAGCTTTTCAAGTACAACAAACTTGAGGCTCAGCTTTGGGTTTTAGGTCTTGGGCATTTGGCCCCCGGGCAGTCATTATAACCAAAGTTTGTCCTGTCCTGAGGAGCTTCACTTTGGGGGACTATTTATGAGACTAAAAAACGCCCGCAGGTCGTCCTGGCTGAATCCGAGTAGGCCCACTAACCCATCAAACTGTGTCACTCCTGGCTGCCTGAATAAAATGCAAATCAGAAAACACAGGGTATTTAGAATACAACAGGAGCTTCTTGAAAATAAACTATCACTTATGTTACCTTTATCCCTTTTAAAGTAAAAGTAGTTAATAAATGTGTGAAAGGAACCTTTTGTAAAATAATATACTTGGAACCCTCGATTTTTAAAACTATTTGTTTAAGAATGCAATTACATCAACAAATACAGCAACGACTCTTCCTTTCAGAAAGCAAAAACATTTTGAAAGAGGTGGCAGTACTGAGGAGTGAACCCAACCCTTTTTTTTTTTAACTCGGAGACAGGGTCTCATTAAGTCACTAAATTACATAGGCTGAGCTCAAACTTGTGATCCTTCTGCTTCAGCCTCCCAGAATACTGGATTATAAGTATGCACCATCATGCCTGGCAAAACATTTTATTTTTTTAGCAATTTAAATAGTCATTAAAATCACCATGGTAGGGCCAGAGGGTTAGCTCAGTGGTTCCAGCGCCTGCTGCGCAAGCGCAAGGACCTGAGTTCAATCCCCAACCACATATAATGCTGGGCGTAGAGACACGCCCACCAACAATCAACACCGCATACCACAATGCCGGACGTGGTGGCTCACGCCTGTAATCCCAGCACTCAGGAGGCAGAGACAAGAGGATTGCTGAGTTCGCAGCGGCTTGCCTGGGCACCATAGTGAGCTCAGGGCCAGCCTGAACTACAACATGAGACCCTGTCTCAAAAAGCTAAAAAAAAAAAAAAAAAATCACCATGTATCAGTCCAGTAGTGCCTCACCAGTCTTACAAGTGCAAGGTTTTAAGTTCGATCTCAGGTACCTGCCCCTCCACAAAAAAAACCTATTATCAAAGGGTGAAGTGAGCGAGCTGAGGACAGTCTGCACAGAAATAAATACTTCAGTCCTCCCACTCATTTTGATTTACAGTAATAAAAGGCCTTACTTTAAGCCTCCCGAGAAGTCATCGTAATTCCAAGCTGATCTGCTGTCCAATGCCCATTCAGAGATTACGAAGCAGCAGCCATGTCGGGCACCAGCACTGATCAGCTTCTGTTTCGTACCATGTTGTTAAACGTAACAACAAGAAAAGAAGAATCACAGCCCACCTGTGACTCGTCCTGGATAAGCCCTGACAAAAATGCCTCTATAGAAACCTCACCGCCCAGAACACAGAAAAGACGACCGGCCGGCACTCACGCACCTGTCACAGCTCAGTGTGGCCACGTACTGACCCAGAGGGTCCCAGGCGACTCCCTGTACGTAGCTTTTGTGTTCATTAAAAATGGAAATTTTCTGTCCTACAAAAAACAATAAAACACACAACAGCATTACCAGGACTTACTCCGGCACACATCATGTAACTGGTTGTGAAGGGTTCCCTTTATCCGTCCCATCCCACAGCAGGAAGTAACACAGAGGCAGCCCCACCCTCAAGAAGGCGGCAGAGTGAGTGTGGGGCCAGGCTCTGAGGCTCAGGACCACTGGGCACTGGCCACAGTGACCTCCACGCGTCTCCTTCCTCCCCAGGTGGACAGCGGGCTCCTGAGAGGCGTGGACTCCGCTGGCTTTGCTTCTCTCCTGGAGGGGACACCAGACCCCACTAACCGCATCTGCACACACGACAGTGCTCTCATTACAAACAGCTGTGAGTCCACTGCGACCCTGAGGTCCATGCAGAGACCAGGCCTGCCCCGTCCTGGCTGCACCTCCAGCAGTACAGATCTGCCTCGAACGCCACCATATTAGCTGAAACCATCAAAGTGCGAGTGGACCCATGGCATACGGCACAAACCTCTCCGGGTGACCAACCACTATTTTAGTTCACTGAGGAAATGTTTCTCGTCACTCCTTTTGCGTGTGGATGTGGTACCGGAGATTGAACCCGGGGACTTTAAAGTGTTCTGCATTGTCAGCCCTTTCTTTCACTTCTGAGACAGGGTTCTCACTAAGTTGCCCAGGCTGAGCTCAAACTTAGGGCCTCTCCACCTCAGCCCTTAGTGTACCACAATCCCTAGCCTCATGCTGCTTTTATTAGGCTTTTGAAAAGATATATACAATATTCCTCCCCGCCCCCAGGCATGAAAACTGACCACTCACCTTTACTGACGTCCCATATGATGGCCGTGTTGTCCACGGAGGCAGACGCCATCAGGTTCCCATCAGCTGCCCAGCAGATGTCATACACGTCTTCTAAGTGGCCCCTGGGGCCCAAGGAGGACAGAAGCCGTTATTGTGTCTAAAATGGTTACATTACTAAAAATTTAAAGGCAAAATCAAGGGCCATGCATTCGAATGAGATTCTAGAAATTTCCTCTGGAAATGCATTAGCCCCAGATATTAACAATTCCTTTCAAGGTACCCACAGCTTTAAAACAGGTTTACTTTCACTAAGGAAGCAAAAACTAAGAGTCTGTTTTCATGATGCCTTTATGCTTTACTCTTATGAGGTAAAACAGACAAGAGATAAAAGTTTTAAATTAAATATAAAGGTCAAAAGATATATACTGAGCCAGATGTGATGGCTCACGCTTGTCATCCCAGCACTCAGGAGGCAGAGGCAGGAGGATTGCCATGAGTTCTAGGCTGGTCTGGGCTACACAGTGAGCTCAGGGTCAGCCTGAACTACAAAGCGAGACCCTGTCCCAAAAAAGTAAAAAACAAGAAAAGGAGAGGAAGACGCGCGTGTTCTCCAGCAGATTTTGGCTATGAAGACCGATCGGGTCACCTGAGGGTTTTCACCACAGTCCAGTTCTCCTTGTTCAGCTGCGCCTCGTCCTCGTCCTGGAAAGCAGCCTGTTCCAGCTCCTTGCTGTCGTTCACCTTCCACAGCAGAATGGCGGCATCTGGAGGGGCAAGCAGGGAGCAGCTGCAAACTGCACGTCCGCGGCTTGGGGCATCGGCTGCCCACACGCCCACAAGGGCTGCGCCCGGAGGCCGCGTCTGTGTCTGCAAGGCCAAGCAGCTCTGCCTTCTGCGCTGGGCTCCAGAAACAGCAAAGTTCACCATCAGCTTTCACAGCAGGGGCGCCAGGTCACCCAAAGGCCACCGTGGCACCGCTGACGGTGTGAGCACAAGGCAAGGGCTGGCAAGTGGCTCTGCACCACGTGAACTTCAACACGTCACTCCACATCTTGAGGCCTCAGTGCCCCCTGGGAAACTGGGACGACAGCTGGGCATGGTGGTGCACACCTATAATTCCATTTTCCAGAGGCTGAGACAGGAAGATCACCCTGAGCTCCAGGCTAGCCTGGACTACACAGCAAGTTCAAGGGGATAACAGAGTCCACCCAGCCCACAGGGCCACTACAAGGACTGAAGGGTCACCCTCAGGGTGGCTGCACACTGTACACCTCACCAGTGTCAACTACCAGCACCAGAACCAGCGTGGCCTGAGCGTGACAACTTGGTACTAGCTTGTGACCGGCTCACACACCGGGCAGTGGCAGAACTCAGCTCGGCTAGAACATGCAGCTCAGGCAGACACGCTCAGGAGTTTGGGAGGCCACGTGTGCAGCTTTATTCTAACACCGCAGAGCACCCTGGGATCTTTCCCCAAAGAGGGTGGTAAAGAGGCTGGTCAGAAGCCAGCTTTTATGCCCTAGTTACAGAGTGTTTTTGAAGTGAGGGTGGAGTTTAGCCTCACTTCACTGGTTACAAGGGTATAAGGACCCTGGTTAGTACAGGTACAGACCGCGAGCTCCATTGGCTGGACTGGTGCACAGACTTCTACCCATAACAGAGGCAAGTGAAACAATTCTTTTTAACAGGGAAGGCCCTGCTAAGCTCAAGTGAGCCCTAGTCTTCTGAGGGTCTGGCCTCAATTGTAGCAAAAGCTGCAGAACTCAGGCAGAAAAGTTAAACAACTGAGGAGGGGGGTGGTCTACCGCCCAGCCTTCCAAGAAGCAAGCTAGAGTTTTACTTGAGAGGAAGGTTTTACAAATTCGGTTTCCCCTTTCCACCTGGTTTCATCCTTGGAGGAAACTATTGAGCTGGTAAAGTAACACACACATCACACACACACCCCACCCTGAGCAAACTGCAACCCGGACTCTACCTTGCACCTGCAAGCAGGGCTGAGCTATGGTGGCCCTGCCAGAGGGACGCCGCCCATGCTGAAGAACGGCAGGTCTCTGGGCCTTCAGGGCCAAGGGACTCTGCAAAATGAGAGCTGTCCTGTGCCAGCTCACAGAAAAGGGCCAGTGCCCAGCTTCCACTCCCCACCGTTCCCATGAACTCCCACTGTGAGTGCTGTGTAACCGGTCAGCCCGGCCTCTTTGCCGCCTCCTCCTGCAGACAGAGACTGGGGGTTCCAGCTCTGGAGTGGTGGGGCACACCCGTAATCCCAACTCCTACAGGCACCGAGGCAGAAGGGCTCCAAAGTCAAAGCCAGTCTGGGTAACTGATTCCCTGTCTCAAGAAGTACAGTAAAAAGGGTTGGGGGTATAGCTCAGTGGCAGACCACCCTTGGGTTCCATCTCCAGGACTGAAAACAAAACAAAACAAAAAAATCACCGAGATTCCATTTTGTACAATTTTCAAAACTCTCTTAAAGTAAAGGTTTATACTTTTCCTGTATAGTTTTACCCTATGTAAACACAGTCAGAAAATGTGGGCAAATCTATTCTCATAAAACAGGCACAAATCACAAAGCCATTCATTCCCAAAGCCAGTGAATCGTGAGCTCTGCTCCCCACAGGTGTTAAGGCCAGAACCCATGCCTTCGGTCCCCAACCAGCCCCCGGAAAAGCAAGCTGCCCTCCACCCCTCTCAGTGAGGCACTCCCCAAAATGTCACTTCATTAAATGACAGATTGGAAGCCGCAGCGACATGTCAAGTTAAAAGCACATCCTGGAGTCCCAGCATCCTCAGTTGAGCAGGAGGATCGCCACGAGTTTGAGACCAGCAAGTTCAAGGACATGACACATACTGCATAGCGACACTGTGTCTCCAGAAAACAATATGGGAGTATAAACTGCTTAATTCTCATTATTTAAGATATACTGGTATCTGGTTTCTACAGGGTCTCTGAGGTACAGTAATACTCACCGTCTCCTCCTGATGCTAAAATTTCCCCAGATGGAGAAAAACGCACAACATTGACAGCTTTAGTGTGACGAGCAAGATTGGACAAAAATTCCACGATGGCTTTTCCATCCGGTCCTTTTTCTACTTTCCAGATCTGTTGATACCAAAACAACCACTTGAAAAATGTATAGTGAACACCTCCTATCTTGCTCACACTGGAACTTTTCTATGCTTGTTTTCAGTGAGAAAATTTAATTTCCTTTTGAAAGAGAAGAAGAAGGAAACTTGGTTCTCTAGAAGGTAAATGAAAGCTGGGTGCATCTGCCAGCACTCCAGAGTCTGAGCAAAGAAGGTCCCTGCACGTTCCGGGCCAGCCTGAGCTACACACCTTAGGGAGAGTCTGCCTCTATAAATCAAGTAACAGCAGGAAGGGACAAAAAAACCCATAGCTTTTGCTGGGGTGGGGAGCTATCATGTACAAGGGCATATTCCCTATGATGAGTGTTATCCTGTAGGTATATAATGATACATTTTACCAATAAAGGTATAATAAAAGTTTGGCTTAAAGAAATAACAACAACAATAATAAAAAGAACAGCCATCCAGTTGCAACAATGTAGGGAACATTATTCAAATAAGGAAGCAACTCTCTTTTGCTTTCATTGTTCACACATGCTCTGAGAATTTAGCATTCTAGGCCGGATGACAAAGCATCTTAAATTTGGTGACACTAGTTTGTGTGTGTGTGTGTGTGAGACATTAGTTTTAAATAAAGGAATGAAGAAGCTGGGAATGGTGGCATACACCTATCATTCCAGCACTAGGGAGGATGAGACAGGAGGAATACCATGAGTTTGCAGTGAGCCTGGGTTACACAATGAGTTCAAGGCCAGCTTGGACTACATAGTGAGATCTTGTCTCAAAAATGATAAATCAAAACTGTGGTTCCATACAAGGGTTCCCTGTGTCTTCCCATCTCCACCTGACTCACCCGGACTGCGGTGTCCACCCCAGCAGATGCCAATCTGTGGATCTTCCCGGCCGTGGTGTACTGGAAGTCCAGGCTGTAGACAGGCTCCTTGTTGTGCCAGGCTATTTCGCACGTGATGACTTTCATCCTAGTGAGCTCTGAGTGGGACAAAAAAATCCCTCAGGTTGCGTACTTCGTGCAAAGAGATAAGAAGACTAAAAGAATGCCAGTACTGAATCAAATGGGAATATCAGAGCACCAACTGAGCATGTTTCCTGGGAGTCAGGAACAAGGTTAGCATGTAAAATGCTAGGAAAGGATGTTATCGTGTACCTCTGCATAGACACCTCCAGCCCCACCTGGCTTACCCAACTTTAGGATTAGCCTGGTACATCCGGAAAAGCAGACACTCAGAAGAGCCCAGGGTCCCGGGCAGGGAAGCACCGCCCACAAGTTTAGTACGGGAACGGGAACTCTGGGGGAGGGGCAGGAGAGGACAGTCCCAAGTAAGGGACTCCCAGAAGAGGATCTCGCGTGGAACACGGGCGGGATCGCGGGCCGGGTCGACCCCTAGCTTGGGAACCAGGCCGTGCGCTGGGAGCTTGGGCGGAGTCAGCAGCAGGAAGCCGCGATGTGTGGGGGGGCCGAACCGGCCTGGCAGAACCGCACGCCCGCGCGAGCCCGCTCCCGGCTACCCCGGCCCCAGCAGCGGCTCTTGGCGAGCAGCTCTCTCCCGGCCCCGCCCGGCCCGGCGGCGGGTCCCGGGGAGAGAGGGTGGTCAGTCCCGGGAAGCAGTACCTGCACGGACACCGGACACCGCCACTCCGTTAAGCCGCCACCTCCCGCCGCCGAGAGCGTAGCTTCCCGCGCGCCACAGGCCCCGCCCCAGGTGGGCGGGACTCACGGGACGCCACGCCTCTGCTTGGGTGTGACTCCTGCGGAGCCTTGTCCTTTTAGTGAGCGGGCTTCGCTACACCTCGTTGTGGGCGGGGCTCCTGGATGCCCCGCCCCTTGTGGGCACAGCCGCTGGGCCGTAGGATGAGGGGATTGGAATCAGGGTGGCCTCCGGGTTCATTGGTGCAGACCCTCACACTGGTGGGAGAATGGATGCGTTCACTGACTCCAGTTCTATGTCTTATCCCTTCTAGGTTCCTTCTTTTGTCATTCATGTACTGAGCACCTGCTAGACATTAAACCCTGTGCTGGCACTGGGAACCAGTGGTGAACCTACATAGGACACTCAAATTCCGTCCTGTCTTCCGACAGAAAAAAGTGGGGAGACAACCTCTGAGAGCCGCCTCCATTGACAGAACGTTCACTGTGCAATGACTGACGGAGAGCACTCGACCCTCAAAGGTGCAGCCCGGCCTCCGCAGTTCCAAGACAATGAAATGCTCCACCCCAGTATCCTGAGCGACTTACACAAAAGGCCACAATCAAAAGATGCCACGGGGGGGGGGGGAAACAGGGCACCTCGGGTAAGGTCCTTTGGGATGTGAAAAAGGCTCGACGGAGTTTGAAAGTCAAGTGGCTTTCAACATGTCCTCAGACGAGCAGCGCCGGGCCCCAACTTTTCAAACTGGGGAGTTTAAGCTAAGGATGGGCTACAGGTGGGCACAGGGGTGGCGCAAAGGGGAGCACTGAGGAAGGGGAGGGGAGAGGACAGGACGGGGCCAAGACCCCAAGGCCAGTGGGTGCCAGTGACCAGGTCCTAGAGATGGTGTTTTCACGGCAACTAAATCCCACCCTAAGTGAACCAAAACCCTGACGGCAGATGTCAGCCCTGGAGCTCAGTTCAAACAACAGGCCTTGGACACTAAACGCTCAGCTCACCGTGTCCTCCACAGGCTTCAGGGATGTTAAGAATCATTTTGTTATTTTTCAAACAGAGCCTACTTGGTTCAGGCCGGCCTTGAACTCTTAACTCCTACCTCTGCCTCCTGAGAGCAGAGATTACAGGGGTGCACCCCCCCCCCCGCTCACCCCCTACTTCTGACCCTGACAAAGGGGAACAAGTGGAGCTGTGTCTGTGTTACTTCTGCTGGATGTCAAGCCACTCTATGAACTCCAAGTTCCAAGGACATCGCTGCAACCGGGAGGACTCTCCCCTGGAGGCGACCTGCCTCGTCGCTCAGCGCCCTGGGGACACGCAATGGCACACAGGGCAGTCTGAGAAACCTCGTTTCAGGGAAGAGTCACAAAGAGAAGAAACGTAACGTGTACAGCACAATAAAATTATACTCCCCAGGGCCGGAGGGTTAGCTCAGTGGTTCCGGCGCCTGCCTCGCAAGCGTAAGGACCTGAGTTCGATCCCCGGTTACCACATATAATGCTGGGCGTGGTGGCTCATGCCTGTGATCCCAGCACTCGGGAGGCAGAGACAGGAGGATTGCTGAGTTCGCGGTGGCTTGTCTGGGTACCATAGTGAGCTCAGGCCCAGCCTGAACTACAAAGCAAGACCCTGTCTCCAAAAAAAGGCAAAAAAAAAAAAAAAAAAAAAAAAAATTATACTCCCCAGTTACTCAGCCTTGTAGAAAGCGGAGGCCACAGCCCTCACAGGAGCCACACCGAAGATTCAGATCAATGCAAATGCTTCATGAATATGTAAGTACTGTGTGCTAACCGAGTGCGCCACTGGCTCTGCTTCATGAATATAAAACAGCATTCTATTTTATGAAGTTCGGGGTATTTACAAAGATAGCCATCTATACCTGGACGTTAGCCAGACTGGGTGAAAGCTCCCCCCACCCCCCCAGTCCTGGGATCTGAACCCAAGGCCTTCTCACTAAGCCACACACCTTCAAGCCCTCCGAGGAGTTGGCTAAATTGCCAAAATGGTTTGAACTGGTGATCCTCCTGCATCAGTCTCCCGCAGTGCTGGCATGGTAGCCATGCCTCTATACCCAGCTGGTGTGGAAGTTTTTATCTTACTACCATGACACTGAGTCCTCTTTTCCAAGAAACCCTTCTGTAGTTCTTTCTAGAGCAAAACACTGACCCTGGAGGCTGTATTTGGTGCAACAGTGCCCTGAAGAGGAGGTGTGTGGGAGAAGCAAAGCTGTAATTCCTACTCCGGTTCTGTGATGACTTCATTCATTCTCAAGTCCACTCGATGGTTTTACCTGTATTTAAGTGGTGCCCTTTGTCTCCTCTGGTCTGGACAACTCTGTGACTGAGAAGTTTAATTCTGAAAGCTATAGATTATTTACTTTTTTCATACCAATCAGACATCGATGGGATTATTTTTGTGAGTATAGCCCAATGTCCGAAGGACAAACTAAAGGACACAAGGCCATTCATGAGCAAGCGGCAGTCAACCTGCTGAGGAGTTTCTCCAGCGGGATGTGTTAGCGGTGCTCAGGCCTGTATCAATGCAAACTCTGAAGTTAATATTGAATTCTTTAAAAGTACCTGAAGAGTTAGTCATCATATATTTTTATTACAAGGTATTTAAATTTTGGTCAGTTGCAATTGTGTCAGAAACCCACCTTCATACCAAAAATACTTTCAATGACTATCAAGCAAATAAAAACAATCTCCATTTATTTGAGCCTTCCAGAAGGTTATTATACAGTAAAAATTCAGTATTATATATGATGTACATATAATTAAACAAACATACAAAATGAGTATGTATTGAATTTTCAGAAACAAAAGTAAAAATAAATAGCAATGATAAACCTTTGGAAAAAATAATGCATATTTTAGTTGTGGAAAATATGATTCTTAGTTATATACAGTCATATATTTAATAGAAAGCTATCTCTTTAGGATTGCACAAACATTGAAGCAATAAAACCTACTTTCTGGCATGTAATACTGTAATCCTACAGCAGTGTGCTCAACTCTAGAATATAAACACTTAGATTTGTGATATAATCAAAAGTATGCACTACTGTTTGAGAAAGACCATCTCCCTCAATCCACATATCATCTGCAGTAATCCTACAAAAGTCTGTACAGGAAATTTCACAAAAAGAAATATTAAATAATATAGTGCCCACTCCATGCTGAACAAATAGCCAAAAATGGGCTTCAAAGTCAGCTTGGTGATCATTTACTATTTTCAGTATTTTATATTAAAGATCATTTCTTTATCCTATAAAAACTTTTGTGTTTAAGCTCACTGGCAATCTCAGCACAATAAAATTCTGGCAAAATGGAGCCTGCTTTTGCTAAATATTTCAGGAGACAAGAATTTATAGAAGAGAAACAATAATGCTGAACTCCCTCAGGAGCACATAGTTATCAGAGGTTTCAGTATTTAAAATTTCTATTTAAGAAAATGAAAGGTAGCAATATTTTGGTATTATGGAACAGCTGTCAATTTAGGGAGAAAACTTTTTGGGAACCAGAAAAAACTGCACCAAGCTTAGGAACAACTTGAAAATCTCCTAGTGAAAAACACTTAAGTACTTACAGCAATAAAAAAATATGTGTAGACTTAATTACAAATATTTACACTCAAAACACAATCTTAAGTTAGCCATTCAGCTGTTCAATACCAACAATTCATAGGTACTTCAAAAGGTGTAAGAATGATTCCACAGCATTCGCAACCTGCTTGAGTGCATAGAATACAGTGAAGAGTAGGGTTCTGCAGTCTGCTGTCTACCTTATCTCTAAAACAAAACTTTACATCTGGAAAGCTGTACACACAAAACAAGTAGGTGTCTGCTTCTATTAACCTCTTTATGCACTACTGATTTCACTCATTTGTTCCACAACCTGTCCTAAGATCTCATCAACCACATCAACGTCATAATTCACTTGCTGAAGATCAAGATCAGGCACAATCATAGTCAACAGCTGTCCCACGTTAACACGAAGAGACCGAAGCTTGAAGCTACAAAGACAAACAGAAAAACTGATCAGAGGAACACTGTAATACAGGTTACTACTCATGTGGGACTTACATACTGACAGTGAAAATACTAATACAAAGTATCTATAAAAATGATAAGAGTTGAACTAAAAGAAAAGTGTAACTTCCCCTGGAGAACTGGATCACAAATTTAATAATTCATTCCATTCACTAGATACTAGCCTAAGTTGAAATAGTATGTTTCATAAGTCTAGTGGTATGGTCTGGTTCCTATACATCCTTTTTCATCTGCAAACTGGAAAAAACATGGACCAGAAAAATTAGTAAACTAAAAGATAAGATCTACAATTCAGTCCTTTTATCACCTGGAAAATACCCACATGCTAGTAAAAATAATGGTGCAAGAATCTAGAATGCATCGTTTTGAATTCCACCTTCCCTTTGGGAAAAATAGAAACCGTTCCCCCAAAGCATGTGTGAAAGATAAACAGTTCTGTGGTCTAAAACTCCTAAAAGTTTTCTATTATTTTTGTGATATCTGGGATCAAACTCAAGACCTTGCATGTGCCAGGCAGGCACAGCAATTCTTGCCCCAAACTTGTAAAATTCTGTGTAAAATAATGTTAAACAAGCTTTTTATTATTTTGGTATGAAGGATTGAACCTAGGACCTGGCGCAGATTCTGAAACCACTAAGCTAAATAAATCCCCAGCTCTAAACAAGCTTTTTAAATTATAGGATTTTTCTGAGCCTATTAAATGCTCAGGTTCACTGGCCATCCACCTCACCATGCATTTACAGAGAACTATATTTTGCTGCAACACTGGGAAACCCTAGCTGAAGATTATCATTCCTTCCAAGTTCATGCATGCCAACATTCTAGACTTAGAAAACTCCAGAGCTGGCAGTGTAGCTCAATGGTTCAGCACTAACATGCTTGCTTTTCAGACTATGATAGACTCCAGAAAATGCTAGAATTGCTTTCGTTCTCCCAAATTCCACAATAAGTCCATATTTAATTTAGATACTGTTTTTTTTCTAGGATGGAAATCTCTGAAGCTGTTATGCTGTGCACCGTAAGCTGACAATGCAGAAAAATGTCATCTTGAATTGGCTGATTTTATAAACATTTACAATAAGACCCCATGGGCCACTGATAAAACTGCACGTCATTCTCATGTCAGCCATTTTTTGTTTTTTTGTTTGTTTTAGCCATTTTTTTTCTCCCCATTTTCCATTCATGCCCAATCAATGGTCCACAGTTGAGATTTCTTTTCGATGTTTTCTGGAACATATTAAACCTATGCTACGCCCACCCGAGAATAGCCTCTTTATCCTGTAAGAAAAGCAGACAAATGAACACACCACTTACCTGCTCCTTCCCAAAAGTCTTAGATTGCCCCTGATACTTCTTGCTATTTATTGTACAGGTCACAGATTCCTATTTTCAATGTCAAGATTGTCCAAGATAAAAAATGCTAGTTCTAAATGGAATCTTATATATTCCAGGACCCACAAAAAAGGTAAAAGAAAAATGAATGTTTTTAGTGGTGTATTTAAACCAGTGTAGCCAAAGTATTATTTTATAACATAATCATGATGGCAAACACCTGTAATCTCAGCACTTGGGAGGCTAAAGGAGGAGGATGAACTCAAGTCTGACCCAGCATGGACTACACAGTGAATTCAAGGCCAACCTGAACTATATAGCAAAGCCTCAGAGTACAAAACTTCTTAAATACTGTACTAGCATCTTTTTTTTCTCTTTCACACAATAGCTTTGGAGGTTAGTATTTGATACATAAATCAAACCTCAATCCAGACTAGCCACACTGTAGGCGTCGGTAAAACATATACCTAATAGCTGCTACACACAGACTGCTAGTTACTCCCAAGTTCAGTGTGCAAAGAATCACCTGGAGACTTATTTAAAATTGTTTCTGATTCAGTAAATGGCAGGAAGAGCCACCTTTATTAGTCATATAGGTGCTTAGAGACCTGGTCCTCATTTTCCTCAGTTTTAGAAATACTGATCAAGACTTTTTCTGAGCCTTTGGCCTCTATGCTTACAAAATGTGATAAAACTTATCTGAACGCTGCTGCAAAGCGCCATCCAACAGCAAGGCAGGCTCGTTAACCATTTTTGTGGTACCTGGCCCCATAAGACTCAGCCTCTTCCCCACAGTCAAAATGGCCATGAAAGGTAGAAAAAGGTTTTGAATCGATTCAGGATATCAAGACACCCATGAGAGCTCATATAAAGGGATTCCAGAACTGCTTCAATAAGTGGCAAGAGCCAGGCGTGGTAGCTCACGCCTGTAATTCCAGCACTCAGGAAGCAGAGGCAGGAGGACTGCTGAGTTCAAGGCTTGCCTGGGCAACATAGTGAGCTCAGGAAACTATAAAGCGAGACCCTGTCTCAAAAAAAAAAAAGTGGCAAGAATGACAGGTTGCATGCCAACTAAGGGGAAGGATTCTGAGAGGAATTAGTGGCAATGTGTCTTTACTGTTAATAAATTTTATTTAAGCACACACTATATTTTTCTATCAACCCTCATGTATGCACTGTGCCCTTCTATTTCCACAGAGATTTCACGAAATCCATTGAAAAGCTAAAGGACAAAGTAATCATTAATGGCAAGGGAGGGTGGAGATAGGACCATTTCCAATGATAAGCCATGACTACACCACCAACATTATGGCCCCCTCAGCTTCTGCCTCCCCACTATCAAAAGCAAAGCTAACTACAAGCCTAAGCTGATTGTAGAACTTACTGAGTCATCATTTGTTTATTATCTTCTTACTTAAATAGGACTTCCTAATTTTACCTGTACTGGAGATACTTTTGTTTTTTTGGAGTACTAGCCATGGAACTCAGGGCCTTTACATTGAGCTTTCTAATTTTTTTTTTTTTTTTTTTTTTTTGAGACAGGGTCTCGCTTTGTAGTTCAGGCTGGCCCTGAGCTCACTATGGAGCCCAGGCAAGCCTCGAACTCAGCAATCCTCCTGTCTCTGCCTCCCGAGTGCTGGAATGACAGGCGTAAGCCACCACGCCCAGCACTGTGGTACGTGGTATTGATTGCTGATGGGCGTGAGTCACCATGCCCAGCATTCTATGTGGTTACCAGGAATCAAACTCAGGACCTTGCACTTGTGAGGCAGGTGCTAAAACCACTGAGCTAAATCTCCGGCCCTCTGAATTTTTTATTTTAAGACAGGTCTCACTAAGTCACTAGTTTCCCAGGCTGGGGTCGAATTTGCAGCCCTCCTGGTTCAGCCTTCCAGAGTGCAGGGATTATAAAGGTGACACCACCATACCCAAGGGTTATTTTAGTAATTTTGTGATTTCTTAAAAGACACACATATAGTGAAATAAAGTTATAGATCCATAAAGAAATATGCCAAACACAAAAGGAGGGGTTTAGCTAAGTGGTGCTACAGCCTGGCAAGTGCAAGATCCTGAGTTCAATCCCCATACAGAGAAAAAAACATTTTAAGAACTTAAACTGTTAGCAATGTGACAGGGTAATGACACACTGCTTCTTTTGAATCACTCTCTGAAATGCTGAGATCACAGGAAACTTCTGACGGAATGAACACGGAGCACTGTTGCCTGGCACGCCTCAGAGTGTTGTTACCTTTCTCCATCCGGGAGATGATTTACAGACTCCTTAGCGTTACTTGAAGTCGAAACATCTGCTCCTAACTGTTGCCTTGTAGATTTTAACTGTTCAATTTCTGTTTTGAGTTGCTCACACTGGGAATGAATATGTGATTTCTCCATTTCCAATAATGCAACCTGACAAGAAATATAAATGGCTTTTATGATGGAAAATTGCAAAGTATTGTCAAAGTGCAAATCTAAGCTTAACAGAGAAAAGTAACTTGATAAATGACCAACTATCAAGAAAGCACTAGTATACACATAACCCAGTAGTTTTTGTTTCATTTTGTTTTGTTTTTTCAGACAGGGTCTTGCTTTGTAGTTCAGGCTGGCCCTGAGCTCACTATGCAGCCCAGGCGAGCTTCAAACTCAGCAATCCTCCTGCCTCTGCCTCCCAAGTGCTGGGATTAGAGGCATGAACCACCACAACTGGCATTGTGCTGTGTGGTATAATTGCTGGTGGGCGTGAGTCACCACACCCAGTACTGTTGTATGTGGTTAGTGGGGATTGAACCAAGGACCTTGCACTTGCGAGGCAGGTGCTGGAACCACTGAGCTAAATCTCCAACTCCCCTAACAGCTTTTTATAAACAAGGCTTCATTCTTTTAACATCACTTCTACATCTTTTTACGGTGAGAAAAATACGTTAATTGCCATCTGACCAAAATTAAACGGTACCCAGAAACTGAACCACCAAGGTACAAATGCCCAAATTACACAGTGATTTGCCTTTCTTTTTAACTTTTCTTTGAGACAGGGCCTCACTAGGCCCTTCAGGCTGGCCTTGAAGGTGTGATGAAGCCTAAACTGACCTTGAACCTCATGGCAATCCTCTTGCCTCAGTCTCCTGAGTGTTGGGGTTACAGCATGTATCACCACACCCTGCTGGCTTTCATTTCTTACATATTCAACATTATCTTATAATACTGAATGCATATTTAATTCTGTGTATCTTGCAAAACACTGTAAGGAATGCTTCAAAGTATAGTTATGTTAATAACATTCCCATGCAAGGACAGTGCAGCAGTACACTATGTGGTTTCAAAACTCCCTTAGCAAGGAAAGTCTTGCAAGCAACACATAAAATATAATATATATATCTATAATAGGTAAAAAAGGAGCCTCCTAAATTTGAAGTAGAGCACACACACAGGTTACTAGGCACCTGATGACTGCTGTCTTCTTCCTCCTAAAGACCCCTGACTATCTATCACCTGCTTTTCCCAGGCAGGCAGTTGTGCAAGCCGTGTGCCTCAGTTCCAACACAGCAAACACAAGCAGCTCCGACAAGGAGCCTCCCTCCCCCTTTTCCTTCTCGCAGCTTGGAACATGCCCATGATACCCGAACCTGAGAGCGCACCCTGAGAAGCAGAGCAACAGTGCAGAAGCAGCTGGCAGTCTTACCAGCTGGGGAGGTACCACAGTATTCGAGCGTGATGTCCCTCCACACGAAACCAGTCCTTCATCTCTAAATGAGGCTCCACTATCTCCCCGGAGGAGTGACTGAAAGTGCACCAGTAACAGGTGTAAATTTCTGACAGTACTTCACAGCTCTCTGGAAGGGGGATCTGGTCAGGACAGTTACTCACTGTACAGCACCATCCTGTACACACCTCCCACGACATTCCAGCAATCACACAAAGACACAGGAAGAACCAAAACTGCCCTCCATATCCCACATCTCCCGGAAGACCCTGGCCCAGACAAGTACTAACAGATTCACTCAAACAGATTATGAGATGGAAGGGTTTCAACCTAGTGCCCAGCAGCTCTGGAGGGTGCAGCAGCCCTGGACCCCCACAACTCACCTCAGTTTTATACTGGTCCCTCTCCACAGTGCACTTGTCCAGCTGCCTAAACACATCATCAAGCTGCAGAGCCATTTCGTCCACATCCCTTTTACTCTCCTGATTACAGCACTGGCTGTATTCGGCCTTTACATGTTGCAAAGCACTACACTGTTTCTTCAGTGTTTCTATTTCTTCCAAAGCCTGCTGATACTGAGAGACTATATGCTCTGGACTTTCAGATTTTCCATTAATACTTGCAAGCACAGCATCAGTCTCAGTAGACTGATGGCAAACCTCCTTCTTGACATATTTGTCGGTCATTTCTAGGACCTTATCTTGTAATACTCTGATTTGGCCTGTGTACATGTCACACCGTCTCTTATAGCTCTCTTTCTCCTGAGTGACCAGGAGGAGTTCGTTTCTCAGCACTTGTAACTGACAGCCAGCGATCTCTGCGGACTTGTCAAAGGTTTCTTGCATCGTGGCATCCTGCATCTTTGTGTCGGCATCTCCAGAGACAGGCAGCATCACTGTATCGTTCCTTGCATCTATTGCATCTTCGACACTTTCTTCCTTTTTAATCATTAAACTTGGAGCTTCAGTCTGGGTAGCTGCAGCAGTGCCCTGATCACACCTGGATGAGGAGGGACTTACAGGACTGCTCTGGCCACAAGGCTCACTGTCATCCACAATTTCAACCTGAACACCACTTTGTTTAACGTGACTCTGTTCCATTTTGGCTTCAACATCAAGATCTACAGCAGGTTTAGGAGTACTGTTTTCTTCTAAAATGATGACATCTTCATCATCATCATTATTTTTAAAAGAATTTTCAAATGTTTGATTACTTAATCTCCGATTCTTTGCATTCAAAATTGAGGAACGAGTAGAAAATCTCCGTTTCAGGCTGGAAAAAATGTATATATGATTATCAAATATAGATATGAACTAAATACATGACCTTCAAATGGTCTTTTAAACAAATTTGTTGTTACAATAATCTTTCAAATATCTTGAAATCCTAAGAAGTGCCTGTGCTCGTTTTCAGAAATGTACAGAACTGTCGAGATAAAGTACCAGGTCCATATACTGCTGTCCATCTATCTCTTCTTGGATGTACTACAGCCCTTCAAGAAATATACCCAGACAGGACCAGAGGATTAGCTCAGTGGTTCTGGCGCCTGCCTCGCAAGCGCAAGGCCCTGAGTTCGATCCCTGGTAACCACATACAATGCTGGGTATGGAGACTCACGCCCACCAACAATCAACACCGCATACCACAGTGCCGGACGTGGTGGCTCACGCCTGTCATCCCAGCACTCCGGAGGCAGAGACAGGAGGATTGCTGAGTTCGTGGCAGCTTACCTGGGCTACATAGTGAGCTCAGGGCCAGCCTGA
>PVIC010010220.1:0-43869 GCA_004025085.1 Thryonomys swinderianus | reverse complement strand
GGGGGAGGGAGGGAGGGACAAAGAAAGAAAAAAGAGAAAAGAGAAAAATCTTACCCTGACATTATTAATTCAACAAACCTGCCATTCTGGTTATACCTAGCAGATTTATATTCTGATCCAACAGACACAGTGGGCCAAGATAAAGATGTCAGTAGTGAGACCAAGTTAAAAATCTCAAATTCTGAGTTACAGAACATAGGATCTGCATGAATCTCCCAAAATATCTCCCTTTCTCATGGCAAAGGCACAGGTAAGTGGTGGTGTGTGGGGCGCCTGTCTCTGGGCATCCACCTCTGCTGTGAAAAGTGACAGGCAAAATGGTGTCCATCTTTTGATAAGAGCAAGGGCACCACTGGTTTGGCCCAATAAATAACATCTCATTTCCACCTTCTGATTTTGATGAACTCAAATACATAGTGAGAAAGGACCAAGACCTATCAGGTTTGATTTCATGCTTTGAAAAGTGTAGCCCTTTCTGAGGAATTAAGAATAGCACTTGGCCATGACCAATTGGAGAAACACAAATTCAGAGATAAAACAGATGCATAATGCAATGATCAAACATTCACTTTTAAGGATATTTGCCTTACTGGCTCCTCTGTAAACAAGTCAATTTATGGAGGGCAAACTTGTCTGCTATTATCTTTTTTTTTAAGTTAATGTAGTTCAGGCTAGCCTTGAATTCACTATGTGGCCCAGGCAGGCCTCAAATTCATGGGAATCCTCCTGTGTCAGCCTCCTAAATTCTGGGATCATAGGCATGCACCACCAGGCCTGGCTATTATGTTACATACCCAAGCAATTTTTCTGGAAAGGAAGATTCTTACTAAATTGAACACGATGTCTTTACAGAGAATCAATATCTAGAATATTAAAAAAGAAAAAGACCCTAGTCTTCTAAGTTACATGAATTCCAGTTTTCCCCCATTCCAAAATTTTTATGTTAGAATGTTTTAGAAATACACCATCAGCTCTTTTTTTCTTTTCTTTTTTTTTTTAAACTTTTTATTTATGGTCAGGGTCTCATTATTGAAGGCTGGTCTTAAACTTGCAGTCCTCCTGCCTCAGCCTCCTGAGTACTAGAATTACAGATATGTGCCACCATGCCTCACTTCACCTCTAACTTAACATAGGCCTTTTCTGTTTTGTTTTAAAATATACATTAAAACAAAATAACTAACCACACAACAGCCACATCTTGTATCCCAGGAAGCGCCCCACTTAGCCCACTCACAAAATCCTGCGTGTGGACAGGGGAGCCCCCCCCCCCAGGCAGCCTCTTCCTCCTAGGCTGAGTCAGCACAGCATCAACTGCAAGTTCTCCCTGGGCTTCCAACCAGCCAACCTCGGCTGTGCCTTCCCGCACACCTTGAGAGGCGTGCCTCAGAAAAGATTGAGAAACTCCCAAGACGCTGTGGCAACAGAGCTGCGAAGTGAACAGACCCAGGGTGCACGCTCCACCTCCCTCCCGCTCCCGCAAGAGGCCCCAGACTCGCTCAGAGAGCACTGCCAGGCCCAGCCAGCGCGCGGGCTCCGGGACCCTCTTATCGCCAGCCAGAACAACAAGCAGGACGGGAGGAGGGAGGAGAGATTCTGCTCAGAGCCTGTTAAACACGGCACTGGCACTTTCAAGAGCCACACTGTTTTCTGCAAGACTCTTCCATGAAAGGCAAAAGTAAGGTTTAGATGGCCAGGAGTCACCACTGGCAGGACGGCTGCCCGGGGAGTTGCATAAGCAGCTCTGGCTCAGACTCCCTTTGCTTGTTCGGGATGTCGCCACCACTGCAGGTGAGAATACTCCCCCGCGCCTGCCATCCACCGTCTGTCCTCGGAGCGGGTTCCAACCTCCACGGGCCTATCTTGCAAGAATGGGCACAGCAAGGGGCTGCTTTGGGGTAGGCTTTGTTGTCATTCTGCCCAAGATCCCCGGCAGACCGTGACGGGGATGGCAGACACCCACAGTTACTGAACAACTGAGACGTCCGAAGTAATACTTTCCTAAGTCCCCGAGAGGAAGACACCTGGGCAGGTGCTTCACGTGCAAATGGCATGAAAATGATCGGTTGCCAGGCAGGATGTGCCAGGATGTAGCTAGGCCTCTGCTCCCGCCAGACTCTCTGGCTGCTCTGGGCAGGGCCCTTTCCCAGGCTAAGAGCCAGCACCGGAACACGGACACGTATTGGAACCGCCAAAGCGTGACACGGGATCCGACCCCGGTGGCAGCACGGGGACACGGGGCTGAAGCGCCGTTCCCCAGGCCGAGACAATCTCACGCCCTCTGGATCTGCACTGGAGCCTCAGAGGTCGGCTGTGCCGGGGGAGGGCCTGGCCTGCTGCAGCCCAAGCTCAGCGCTCCTGGCCCGGACTGCACAGCCCGTCTGTCACTCCTAAGCTCCGAGGGCACGTGGACAGCTTTGCTGAAACGCTCTTTCCGTCCGCTTGCAACAGCGCACTACCAGGACAGCTACCCAGGCTTAGACATTATGGTGTTTTTTCTTGTGAAAATGCCAGACCTGTTCAGAAAAAAATCCCCTGACCTTTCCAGTTTAAGACAGCTGAGCCACTCTACTGACTTCTGTCTGTCCCTTTATAGGATGTGATCTTTTTCTTTTCTGGGGGTGGTATTTTTCCTCCATTCTTTCTGATAAGGCAGGCAAATCAGATGTACAAACAGCCCTCCGGCCACACTGACAACCACCAAAGTATATTAGAAAAATGATGTGGCCATGAACTCTCCTTCGGCGGTTCTTACCTCCTCCCCAAAGGTTCAGCATATAACCCTATAAAGCTGACATCTTTTCCTACTTGTACTGGAACCGAGGGAACTTTATTTACAGCCTTAAAAGTTATTTGCACCGTTTGATCCTGCCAACAGCATCGAAAACACTGGGAGGTAAATGTTCGTAAGTTTCAGAGGGACAGTCCTGCCATCTCAAACCGTCCAGGGCACGGAATGCGTGCACCCGGGCTCAGCCTCTCCCGGGTGCGCGGCTCTTCCCGCCAGCCTTCGCTGTCGTGATAACAGTACCTGAGGGCTCTCCTCCCACTCGTTCTTCCTAAAAGCCTCGGTTGCCCTTGCAGAGTCCTCCCGCCGTCTGCTCTAGCCCCGGCCCCCCACGGCCCTGCCGCCCTCGCCTTCTCTCCCCAGCTTGAAGTCCCGAGTCCTCCTGGCGACCCGGGGTCTCTGACCACACACACAGCCCGCAGGCTCCGCCAGCTCCCCGCGACTCTTCAACTACCACTTTCTTCTCTTCTTCAGGCAACAGTACCCCGGCAGGCCCCCAACGCCCTCCTCTTTCCTTCTGGGCCCCCACCCGCGCTCACAGCTCCCGTGGCACCCGCGCCCCTCCGTCCGAGTGCCAGGGGCCTCTGGGGATCCCACCCGTCACCCTCGATCCTGCCGGGTCCCTCCGGCCGGCTGGGCCGCTCCGCCCCGCTGCCCCGGCCGCCTGAGCCCCCGCCGGACCCACCTCTCGGGCCGCGGAGAAGCCCCCGCCCCGGCTCGCTGGCCTCATCGGAGAGCCGCTGCCACCCGACTACGTGCGCGTCGGGGTGTCCCGGAGGCTGGTCCTGGGCTGGGCTCCCGGCGCGAAGACAAGGAGGAGGAGGAGCCGAGCTGTGGCCCCGGGGCGGGGCGGGGCGGGGCGGGCGGCGGGGCTGCGGCTCCCCCGCGCGGGCCCCACCCGCGTCCCCGGCCCGCACCTGAGTGGCCGCGGCGTGGGGACCCCGTGTGGCCGGGCTCGGGCGCAAGGAGTTCGGACGAGCAGAGCCAAGTTCACAGCAGCTGGGCCGGAGCCCTCCGCCGCTTCCCTGGGGCTGAACCTGGAACCCCGCACCGAGCTCTGTTCAAGTGGGTTTTCGATTTCTTTAGCACAGGTCCTCGCTAAGTTGCTATGGCGGGGCTTGGACTTGCCGTGCGCCTGCCTCGGCTTCCTAAATGCTGCAGTTAGGAGCCGCACACAGCCGGAACTCCGGGAGCACTTTTGTCCAACACCTTTTCACTGGGAAACCGAGGCAGAAAGATGAGAGAGACAGACAGACAGACACAGACACAGTCAGGTGGAGACAGAGCGCTCTGCCCCGCCCTGCAGACCCCACCACTCCATTCCGGGGCGTCCCCCCCCCCCCAGGCTCCCAGGCTGCAGACTGGACGCAGGTTCGAACCCGCGACTCCAGGGCGCAGAGTTGCTTGGCGCCGGTGCCCCAGCCCCAGCCCCAGCCCCAGCCGGGCAGCCCGCGCGACCCCGGACTGTCCCGGCCCTGGGCTCGAACTGCTGCGCGACGCGGCCAGCCTCGCGGCCCCGCAAGGCCGACGGCGACCCGGGCTCCCGCGGCCTCGAGCGGTACGTACCGGGCCCGCGCGGTCCGGAGGGCAGTGGCGTAGCCCGCTCCGCCGCTCTAACTTTCCGGCCCGGACCCTGCTTCCCGCGAGCCCCCCCGCCCCCCGCCGGCCCATAGCGGGGTTCAGGGCGCAGCTCCGCCCCGCGCTGGGCGGCGCCGGGAGGGAGGGACCGGGCTGCGGGCCGGCGGGGCCGGGCGACTCCCTGTCCGGATACCGCGGCCGCGACCGGCAGGCAGGGCCGCCGCGGGGCCGCAGACAGGCAGCTGTGCGCTCCTGCAACTCCAGCCTGGCCGGACTGGGAGGACAGGCACCTCCGCGGCTGCGGCCCGAGGGTCCCTGAGACAGCAGCGGGGTCCCCGGCCTTGGGGGAGTCTCTCGGAGTGCGCACTCAGTCCCGTGACGGGCCGGGCCTTGGATAGCGCCTCGACAGTACAGAGTTGGTACTGGGGCAGCGGACCGCCGCCCGCTGCACACAGTAGGACAGTTTTGCAGGCTGGCGCGTCTTCCGAGCTTAGCTGACTTGAAGCTGTTACGGGAATAGTCCCCAGGTCTGCGGGGCCCTCTGATCTCTCCGACGCCCTGGACGTCCATAGAGAATGATGAATTTAGTAGTCTTTTGACCAGGGGCCCCGCCTTATGAGATCATTTTACCTACCAGCCATCTGAGCTATCTTTAGGGAAACGCTCTCAGGTTCCTCGTTTTAATGACCAGTAAGGTTTTAGAATGTTGTTCATTGATACAGGATTGCCAGCTGTCTTAGTCACCCTCTGGCCCGTCGCTGGCACAAATGACCCCACATCCACACTTTAAACGAAGAGCGGTGTGTTTTGGCTCAAGGCCTCCGTCTGTGTTGGCTGGCTGCAAGGCAGAAATGGCGAGGTGGAAGGGCCTGGGCAGAGGACGGCTGCCCTCTCCGGGGCAGCCAGGGAGCAGAGCGCGGGGGGAGGGGCTGGGGGATACAGGCCTCCAGCCGGGCCCAGCTCCTGCCTGGCGCTCACTGTGAACTAACGCACAGCTGAGTAAGGCGCCCCGCAATCCAGTCACCCTCCACACGTGGGAAATGTGAGCCGACGTTTTAGATCTAAAACATGACCCCGACTTTTTATTTTTGTATTGCATTTTTATTTGTATGTTAATAGTTCATAATGTCTACGTTTCTTACATAAAGCTGGTACATAACACATTTTAATTTCTGTTATCTCCTTTCTCTCCCCTCCCTCTCCCTTCATCTCTTGATCTTCCCACTTGAGAAAGATGTCTTCCTACTTTCTATTATATACATTTATTTTCCTCTTTATAATTTGGGATTCTCATGTAAGAGAAAACGTGCCATACTTAAGCTTTCAAAACACTGGCTTTTTAATGTGTCAAATAGAGACATTGACATAAACCCTATCATCCATTTTTCGGTACTAAGAACAATAACAACAAAAATACAGGAGGGGCATATTAGTTCTTGACATGGGATATATTCAGCATTCTGAAAATTTATTACATTGAATATGGCCTTTGGCAATTTCTACGTGAACGGATAGAGGAGCAGCTTCCAGTTTTACTAGTGATGCAAGACTAAAACATTAACCCGTTCTAATAGTCCAAACAAACTTTCAGTTCTCCCAGCTCTGAGGGGCAGAGGATGGTTATTACTCCTCCTTCCCTCCGGGGGTGGTTGTCAGGGTCCGGCCTCCAGCTTCCAGCCCCTCTTTAGTTAGCTGATGAGCAGGCTGAAGGTTTATTAAGCCGAGTGCTGGTCCCTGTCTCTCAAGCGTCGCGCGTGTGTGAGAAGAGTGAGCAAAGAGAAAGGGTCAACAAGGCATTGCAAAAGGTACGCAGGCGCAGGGCGACCTGATCCACACTGGAGGAGTGAAGACACGCAAACACAGCTCAAAGCATGAGGTTTTGGAGGCACATTTCTTACCTAGATCTAGGAAATGAGGGGTAATCATTTCCCCTGCGGTTGAGAAGACTATTTCAGACCCAGAGAGTGGGGCTGAACTGAGTCGTGGCGCACCACAGGCCTGGTGGGTAGGAGCGCGGCGTCTATGAGTTTGGAAAGACCACACTTTTGCTTTCTTGTTTCAATCAGAAGACAGCCAGGATCGAGCTCAGGAGAATCACAGGAAACAGAGAGCCCAGAAGCCCAGAGCCCAGAAGCTGAGTGCTGTCCCCGCCTTCAGACATCATCCTGTCCCACTCTCTCTGTGAAGGACAACAAAGAGGGAAAGCGAACGTGGAAAATTTCAACCCTCGATCAGTGCACACCAAGTGCCTTTTAAAATAGCTGGCACTGAATTTTAGTCTTAATTTCATTTATTAAAAGCCACTCCCTAAGAAAAATAAACCAAACAGCAGCAGCTAAGCATAGTTAATTATTATTCCCCTACAAACTGTTTTTTACATTTTTTCCAAGGCTGTCAGTGGTAGCGTTGTTTTATTTCTTCCTTAAATTGGATCTAGGGCTGGGGATGTAGCTCAGCAGCACCACGCATGCCTGGCAAGGGCAAGGTCCTGAGTTCAATCCCTGGTACCAGAAAAGCAAAACAAAACAAATCAAAATGAAACAAACCTGGGGCTCTTCTGACTGCCTCAGTCTTCCTCCATTCATTCATTCATTCATTCATTCATTCATTCATTCATTCGTTCAACAACACATTGAGCAGTTGCCATAAGCCAGGGTGCTGACAATAGAAAAATAAATGAAATATAAAATTAACCCCCCCCACACACACTCAAGAGACTCATAGGCCAATAAATAATGGTGTGGACCAAATGGATGGAGAGTCTTTGCCTGGGAAGGTGAGAGGTAAGTGTGTGTGTGTGTGTGTGTGTGTGTAGGTGTGCATGTGTACGCACAGCAGAGCAGTGGGAGTGGAGAAGGCTCCCTGAGAAGCCGCCCCTGGCAGGACCTTGATGGAGGAGATGGGGTTGGGTAGCTGGGATGGAGCAGGGCAGGAACTGGCGAAAGCTCAGAATTCTATATTTCCTACCAGAATTTCCACCCTGTTGATTAAACTTTAGGTCCTCTTGCTGGTTAAAGATTAGACTACAGTATGTTCCTTTTATTCATTGTTGGCATCGCTTTCTGCTCATGCAGAAAGTTTTAAGAAATGCTGTTGATGCTTTATCTCCTCCTCAATTTAATGCATTTCAATAATCTCATCTAAGATTTTGGAAGAGAAATCTATTTTTTTTGAGTTCTGATACTGCTTTACTTTGAATGGAAATTATTACCAAATGAATTCAAATAAAAATAACCAGCATCAAGAATCAGAACTAAGGGAGAGAACATTCTTTTGCTTGATCAGAATAGAAAGTGGGAAGGACAGTTTCCAAACTGCCGAAGTCTATATTTAGATGAGTGGAGCTATTTGCACCTGTCAGAGCTGCAGATGTGTTCCGGGGGCATTATGTTACCTGGGGCCCTCTGTCCCTGTGCAGGCTCCACTGACACTGACTTGCGAGGTCATGTTTTGTGGGGACAGGCAGATGGACACTTGCACTATAAGCCTCTGTCTGTGGAGAGTGTCCTTTGCCTGTGAGGGTAGATGGCATATCAAGCCTTCCCCTGTGCTTAAACATTTTCTTTACTCTTGAGGGGCAATGTTGGTTGAGGGGTGACTCTTTTCAATGCCCCATGGCTGCGGAACATCTTAAAGCTCAAAGCTTCATCCCTTGTGCCAATGCTTTGTCTGAGTTTCATGTCATTAATATGTATTTTTTAAAAATTGGGATCATAGTGTGTGTGTATACATAGCTTTTGAAATTCCTGACTACTCATTTTGAGTGTTTTGGTACTTTAACTTTTCGGTTACATCGTGAATTTAAAGTTATGAGTATATATCCATTGTGCCAATGTGACCTTTACATACATGGATACGTGTGTGATGCCTTGTTCTTGTCAATGGTCCCTTCTGATATACACTTTTTAGTGGTAATATATAATTTTTTTCATAATATCCATTAACTTTCTTATTATGGAACTCTTATTTTTTTAGACGTTCTCCATCATAAATGCACTCTGATAAGCATCTTAATCTTTAAATTTTTGTCCATGTTCTCTATTATTTTTATAGCTTTATTTCCTACCGAGTAGACATTTTTCATACTTGATTCACTTTGCCAAATTGTTTTGAGAAAGATTAGTATTCATTTTTTTATTGCTATTAGGGTAAAAAGTAAGTTAAATGATTCTAATAAGGTCTTGGTCTGTAGACTTTGGGCAAATTACACTTCATTTTACAAAAAAAAAAAGAAAAAAATTACTAATGAATCCTATGCTCTGTGTGTGGGTGAAAATAGATACATACTTCATCTTTTGCTTTAGCGTTGACTCTGAAAGTACATAGCCAATTTGTGCTATGAATGGAGACTTCACAACCCACATTATTGACTTAAATGGCACTAAGTAGTGGCTGGTCAGGGGGAAGGTGGAGAGGCTGGAAACCCAGGAATACCATCTTGCCACAGACTTAGAAAGCACTGGGCTAAATCCAGTATTTATATATATTTTTGGTAATTTGTTCCCTAATCATGGTTGATGTGATCATACATTATATTTGAGCATATAATTCTGTATCCATATGTATGGTACAGCATACAGTAGAACGACTTCCAGAATTCCATAACAAGTGGCACACATTTTTGTGAGGAGAAAAATATGCCACGCTGTTTTTAGGACTGCTAGACCACTTGGCTGGTGCGTGCCTTGCACCTTCGGTCTGGATGCCTCTGTTGCATGCTTCTGGAGTCAAATGACTCAGATAGTCGAGCCCTTCAGTTTTGTACAAGCAATTACACTTCAGCTGGTCCCAGCCTGATATTTACAAGCTCGCCTGGATCCCACTGTCAGGAACATGTGATGAGATACCTTGACATTAAGAAAACAATGACTCACTTAGAGATGAGGGCAAACTAAGTATTTTTGTACAGTGATCCCTCAATGTGCACTATGTTTCCCAGCAAACTTTAACTTTCCATCCTTCTCTTTTCTTTGAAATTTAGAGTTGGAAGTGAATGGACTTCATGGTTTTCCTCGTGATCATTTGATATCCTCTGGAGAACTGCAACCTAAAGCCTGCATTTTGCCCTCTGGAATCCCACGCTAAAGGTTTCTCTGCACAGAACCACAGCCTGTTTTGGAACTAGAAATGGAGCAGTTGGAACTGGGACATTACGCGTGTTGAGACTGTTTCTCCCCTGCTGTTTGCCCTGGTTGTGTGCTCCAGAGAGGCAGGATTGTTGGTTTTAGGGGCTGAGGACAGGCCGTGGTCTAACAAGGTTATTTCACCTACCATATAATAAAACACAGAGCACAATAGCACACTTGTTAGAGAGGCTACTCAAATTTCTTATAAAATTACACTTCACCAAAAACAACAGATAACTACTAGTATGAGTCTTTTTTGGTGAAGAGCCAAGATTATAAAATATACAAAAGCAAACTTTACCATTGTTTCCATCTAAACCTTGGAGGTAGCTACAACAATATATTAAACCTTAACAAAAATATTTGGCATTATTCCCATTTTCCTGCTGTTAATTCCTTGGTCATTTTCAAATGCAAAGTCCTCCCAAATATAAGGCTCTTTGTTTTTTATTTTTCTCATTGCTTAATTGTTCTGAAAAAAATCCAAGAACTTATCTTTTCACCCCTCACTCTCTTGTTCTCCCTCTCTCTTCCTTCTTGTTCTCTTTCCTCCTCCTCTTCCTTTTAGGATTCCTACTTAGTTTATAAAAATTTGGAAGTTTCTCTTTCCTATGAATAAGAAAGCAATTCTCTTTGTCTCGCTCATGTAGTGTCAGCCTCGTCCAACTATCCCAAGTCATAGCTTATGAGAAGAAGAAACACATTATAAAATATATGAGAAAGTTTAAATTCTGCTAAAATACCAGGAAAGAGAGATAAGAAGATGAAGATTCACAAAACCTCTGTCTCAGTGAGCTTGGACCTCGGGAAAACGACTTATCAACATTTTATCTCTGTTTCTTGACCTGTAAAATGGAAGTCATTGCTTTCTGGGAGGGTTATTCTGAGCATTTCCTGGAATGCTTCATATCATAACCACACGGCTTGTTCTGAAAAAACCCAAATGCAAGAAAAGTTATATTTCTTACTTCTAAATACAACAAAATCTGGACCTGAAGCCTCTATTTACTTAGAAGCTTGATCTCAACTGGCTTATTTCACTCACAAGAATTGGGCAGAGCCCCGTCACTCTGAGACCGTCCAGGGTCACTACCCTCCACAGGACCTTCTGCAGTCCAGTCTCTCCGGGGCGACCCCCCTCTTGCTCCCTGGAGCTTCTGCTCGGAGTAGGCTTCGGTGGTGCTCAGAGTGCACCTCATGTGCAGCAGGATGTTGCACTCGGACAAGGTGTCAATTTCCACCACTCGCACAAACTTTGCTTCCACAGCTCAGTGGCTGTGAAATTTCACCTGCTATTCTTAGAAAGTTCTTAACTCTCTTGAAAGGACCTCAGATTCCCAAAGTCTTCTGGGAGCTGTGCAAAGAATCCGTGAAGGAGCTGTTCTACCACCTCCTCCGGGCTAAAAGAGCCACGATTGTAGAAAACACCTTTTCCTCCAGTGCAAAGTGTTGGCGTGAATTAGAAAAAAGCATAAATTTATATGTTGACCTATTTATAAATGATTATAGGCAAGGTAAATATTCCAAGGGCATCAGTAGTTTGCCAAATACACCCTTATTGAGGGTAGATGAACAGAAACAACCAGGATATAGCTTATTTCAAAAGGAAAAAGGATCTTTGTACAGATTCTTGAAAAGGAGTAGACCAGTAGAACAGGTTTAGTACAGGAAGCAAAAGAAAAATTTTAAAAACTTAGCAGGAAGACATGGTCAGCGAATTATAGAAACTACATGCAGAGAATAAACTCAGTTAAAAAGTTAGGAAGATGAGATACGAAGAGAGATGGGATAAGAATGGTTAACAAAAATTCAAAGAGTTAAAAGTGATCATGGAGAGGAAAATGAACAAAATTAACAGTGTAGTAAATGTAATCATTGATTTTCATCCATAGGAAAAAGATATAGTGTTAGAAATAAAATGTTTACTGAGAAAAAGGATAGATGCAAAAGATATAGTGTTAGAAATAAAATGATTACTGAGAAAAAGGATAGATGCTCCCACTCCGCTGGAGCTCACCTAGCTGATGACCTTATCAATGCACCGGTAAGTACATTGGTTCATGAATTTATTTTTACCTGTCCTCTAAAAGTTAAGAGCTCTTCCACCATGGAAAGCTGAATCCTGCGTTCCCAAGATGTAGTCACTCATACTTGCTTGAGAACAAAAGCAAGTATGTCTGTCTTACTTCCTTAAAAAACAGATGCGGAGAGATAAAGAGGAGAATCTCGTTTAAGAATTATTGAATTGCTAATGAAGAAACCAGGTGAAGATAAGTAATGATAATTGTAAAGAAGAAAGTATCTTCAAGTAGAGAGAGGCAAACGTACCACCAGTTGAGTGGGCTCACAGCTCTTATGGACCGTGCTAGTTTTCATCACGCTGACAAAATACCTGACAAAAACAAGCTACGTGAGAAAAGGCTTATCTTGGCTCATGGCTTTAGAGGTTTCAGTTCTCAGTCATTGCTCTGCGCTGCGCTGAGGCTGAACATCACAGCGGGAGGGCAGGTGGGCCGAAGCTGCCGAGTTCATGAGAGTCGGGAAGCAGAGGGAGTGAAGGAGCCAGAGGAAGGGGCTGGGACCAGATCCGGTTCCCAGGGTTCACTGGTGCGAGCAACTTTCTTCACCTAAGCCCCACCCCCTATTTCCATCACCCACTATTAGTCCATTCGATTATGAACCAACCCATCAGTGGATTTAACCATTGGTAAAATTAATTTATTGCTAGAATCCACCAACCTTTTTTGGGGGGACATTTCAGATCAAGACCATAAAGACCACTCTGAAGAGACCCACATTTAGGTACATGTGAACACTATTTTTGAGTTACAAATTTAGACAGACATGCACATGCACGCACACACAAGTGCCACAAGGATGGAGGCAGAAAATAACTATCCCCACCCCAAATAATCTAGTGACAGGAGAACAAACGCAGATTGGCTTCCAACTTCTACAATGTAGAACTAATCATCAGAAATCCATGGAGAAGCAGCTAAATGAATTTTATGTTTAGCCAACTTGATTTTTCTGCGTACGTGACCTGTTTCCCAACATTTCCCAACTTTCTTATCCTGTATTTCTCCATGTTATGAAATACAGCAATAAGGCTGATTAGTGCTGAAACAGCCATGATGTCTTATCCACTGTGGTGATTTAGTTCCCTGATAAGGTTCTAAAGTTGCATGTCAAAGCCTATTTTATAGCTCACCCTTTCTCCGTGTTGAACACCTTGATTTTTAACAACCCTGTAATCTGGCAGTGGGAGGGAAGATTTGCTGCTGAGAAAAGAGGCCTCCCTCCCCACGGCTCTGTAACCTCTCCTCTTCCACTCTGAGGTGGTCCTATTGTTTACCTTACCAATGGGAATTTGTACTTTGTGGGCGTAGTGTTTGCTCAGGTGGAGAAGCTCAACATACCAGGTTTTTGCGCCTTAATTTCACTTCATATGCCAAGAATTTAGTTTATAAATCATATTGGGAAAAAGCATAGATTATTAGAATTTAAAGAGCTTTGTGTCTTCTAGTCTAGCATCCTCTGTACAGAGAAGGAAACTAAGACGGAGGAATGTGTCATCACTTATTCAAAGTCACAGATTTAGTCACAGATTTAGATACAGTAGTCCCCCTCTTATCTATGGTTTTACTTCCCGTGGTTCTGTTACCTATAGTCGACAAGAAGAAAGGTGAATATAGCATAGAAAGATGTTTTGAGAGAGAAGGGAGAAAGAACACATTCATATAGTTTTTATTATAGTATATCATTATGATGATCCTATTCTATTGTTATTCATTTCTTACTGTAATCAATAAATGTATCATACATATAGAACTATAGGTGAATATAACATATGTCAGGTTCAGTAGTGCACAGAGTTTCAGGCATACAATCAGGATCTTTGAAATGTATTTCCAGGGAAAGGAGGGGTTGCCCAGCTATTGGAGGTAGGACTAGTTAAACTCCTAGTTTAACTATTCCCTGCATCCACCACTGGGCCAATACTAACGGGCAACACCTGTTGCCAGGCCCAAGTGAGTCTGTTGCTATCTTGAGGAAGAGGCTCATGAGTGTCGGAGCCCAGAGCCCATGGTGAGAGCAACTGTAAAACTAATTTTTTTTTTTTTTGGTACTGGGGATCAAACTCGGGCCCTTGTGCATCCAAGGTTGGCACAGTACCACTTGAGCTAAACCCTTAGCCCTTGTAAAATGAATTCTTTGAACCCTAAGGTCAACTAGTTTCCACCAACAGGTGGAGACACACCTTCAGCATGGCTAGACCCTCAAAGCAACTGAAAACTCAAAGTGTTTATTCATTATCAAAGAGCCCAAGCTCATAGGAGACATATCTCTAGTCTATTCTTCAGAGTTCTTTAGCATTTGAAAGCTTTAGGACCCTAGCAACAAATGTATTTCCTTCTAGGTTAGCAGACTTGGCTGGTGGTACCGGACAGCCTTCCATCAACAGTTCTGGTCCAGATCACTCTCTCCATTTGCAGGTGCCAGTTTTTCCTGTTGGTACTAGGGGAACCTCCTACCCCAACTAGCTCCATCAAACCATAGCAAGACAAAAGCAAACGGCTTCCCAAGCAGACTAGGAAGGCAGAGGTCAGGTTTGTCTTAAGATGAGCTTCTCAGTGCCAGGCGTGGTGGCTCACACCTGTCATCCCAGCACTCGGGAGGCAGAGACAGGAGGATTGCTGAGTTCCAGGCTTGCCTGGGCTCCATAGGGAGCTGAGGGCCTGCCTGAACTGCAAAGCGAGACCCTATCTCAAAAAAAAAAAAAAAAAAAAAAGATGAGCTTCTCAACCTTGTCCCTTCTGTGGTCAACATCAACCACATGTAGAAAGAAGAGAAAGCAGAAGGTGTTGTCACCTAGTGTCTGACGACAAAATACCCGGGAGGGACACGAATGTATTGGCAACGGTGCTCATGGGGATGACCCAGAGTGCTTTCATGATCATCTCTCTGTTGAGGAGTATGCATTATCCCCAGATTAGGCTGGATTCACAGAAGATATAAACAAGAAGACTATTACTGGTAGGAAGTTTCAGTTGGCGCAAATATTCTACTCATGCTCTGTTCCTTGGTTTCTGCTACCTGGAATTTGCAAGAAGAGAGAAAAGAAATTAATAATTCCCTTACTTTGCTCTCCCCCTGGCCATCACCACACCCAGCTCTTCGAGGCACAGGATGCTCTTAGCCCGCGTCCTGCTCGGGACTGACTGCCGCACAGCCCAAGGGCGTAGGAAGTGGGAGGGTAACAGAGCCCCTGTGCTTCGGGGAAGATCTCCTTCCTCACGGGGCCTTTTCTAAGAGACTTATTCTCTTTCTTCTCCCCCGAGATCAGAGTCATCAGCAGGGAGGGCAGGACGGTGTGTACAAGGCTTAGAGAACAGGTTCACTCGCTACCAGGCAAGACACTCACCCTGGGGTCACAACGGAGGAGGAGGAGGAGATGCCCAAGTCCAAGTCTATAAGATGGCAACTCAGGTGGGCAGGCAGTAGGCACGTAGGTCAGCCTCGGAAAATGTAACTCCGTGGTGAGCTGGCCACCCACGATGGACTCAGGAGCAAACTGGGAGCTGTGACATCAGCGCCTCATTACTGTTTTTTGTTTCCCACAGGCACAGTCTAAACACTAAGGACTATCATTCATCAGGCATTTACTCTGTACCCAGCATTTTACATATTCTATACCAATATTTGGAAAGGTAGGTATTTTTACTTACTCCCCTTTTATAGGCAAGAAAATGGAGCCTCTGAGTTTTAGCAACTCAGCTAAGATCACACAGCAGTCTTGTTTCAAAGTCAAATCTGTGTAACCCCAGAGCCCAGGCTATTTCCACCAGGCCAGGCTGCAGCTCACAGCAACCAGATGAAAAAGGCCGATAGTCCCACTTCAGGGACTCCTTATCTTGTTTCCCTAGCCTGCTAAATTGAATTTTGGGCCTTTGCTAGGGCCCCAGCAGAATAAATTTTGTATTTCGCAAACATAAGCCCTAATTCGATTTGACTGCTGGGACAACCACCTCATTCACAGGCAGCCCACACTGAAAGGATAATTAGGTTATTCGGGCTGTGGATCCAAGGAGAGAGGCCTACAGCCTCCCTGGCTGCCTACAGCGGAGTGGGTGGGAAGGAAGTTAGAGGGGGAGGACCGCGAAGCCCAGGGCCCGAGACAGGGCGGAAGGTAGGGGGTTCTCAGGACAGGCAGGTGTCTGAGCTCTGCTCCAAAGAACGGGGAAAGGCCACACAGTTGATGGACAGATGCAAATCCCTCTGTTTGCAGGAGGAATCCAGACATGGGAAAAAAGTTCTCCTACCTTAGACAATTCTCAAATATACCCTATGTCGTGAGACAGCATAAAAAAATAAATGAACCAAACAGCATTGTACCAATGTAGCATGGGCATATTTCTACAGCGTATCCATTAGGCACTCATCTGATTCTAAACTGCTTTGGGAAAGTTGTCCAGGGCGGACGACCTGGAGGCCAGGGCAGCAGGGAGTTGCTGGTGTCTGGCTTGGTCCCGTCACGTCACACGTTACACCACTGCAATGTGTAAAAGATGTGCCGCGTGGGCATGTGGCGTGTGTGGGGAGCAGAAGCCCCTGGGCGGCTGAGGCCATCCCGGCATCCCCCAGCCTCTCTTTGCAGCTCCGTGAAGCGTGATACTTGTCACACCTGAGGTGACTTGCAATGAGGTGGGGGGGGTCATCGTGGGTGGAAATGGTGGGTCCCCCTCCCATTTGTACCTCAAAGACTCCAGAGATGTTAAAGCACAGTGTTTTCTCCAAGGTGTGCACCACGCTGAGTGATATCCTGCCAAAACAAAAATTAACTTTAATTCTAATTTGCTGCAATTTAAAACATGAACATATGCCATCTGGCATTCTTATGAGTAACAGGTTATGTTCAAGAAGCAGGTAATAAAAATTTCAAGGTTCCAAATCTACTGGAAGTTCACAGGTTTAGTATCATAAGTATTTGATAAAAAATCTTAAGAAAATGTCTCCTAGTACTTTTTTTTTTTTTTTTTGAGACAGGGTCTCACTTTGTAGTTCAGGCTGGCTCTGAGCTCACTATGTAGCCCAGGCAAGCCTCGAACTCAGCAATCCTCCTGTCTCTGCCTCCCGAGTGCTGGGATGACAGGCATGAGCCACCACGCCCAGCTCTGTGGTATGTGGTATTGATTGCTGGTGGGCGTGAGTCTCCACGCCTAGCATTGTTGTATGTGGCTACTGGGGATTGAACTCAGGACCTTGTGCTTGCGAGGCAGGCACCGGAACCACTGAGCTAACCCTCTGGCCCCATCCCCTAGTACTTTTGAGGTCATAATTGGTTATAGAGCTGTGACACAGAAGGCCCTATGTTTGTGCCACCCGCTACCGGGGAAGCCCACCTTGCCTTTTACCAGGGAAGGTTAACCTAGCCTGGGGCCGCCCCCTTCACAGAATTCAGCGACCTTCCAAGTCTTGCTCTTTCTGCCAAAACCTTAAAGATTGTTTTTATTCCCCAATCCTCCCTAGTACTGGGGATTGTGTTCAGAGCCTTTGCACTGAGCTGCATCTCCAACCATTTTGATAGTTTTATATTGTATTTTATATTGCATTACATTTGTACATATTTTGTTTTATATAGTGACTTACTAAGCCACTAAGTTGCCCAGGCTGGGATCAAATTTGTGATCTTCCTGCCGCTGTCTCTCAGAATGCTGGGAGTACAGGTATGTGCCATCATGCCCACTTTAGAGAATTTTTTAAATATATTCAACAGCCGGGCGTGGTGGCTCACACCTGTAATCCCAGCACTCAGGAGGCAGAGGCAGGAGGATTGCTGAGTTTGAGGCTTGCCTAGGCTACATAGTGAGCTCAGGGCCAGCCTGAAGTGCAAAGCAAGACCCTGTCTCAAAAAAAAAAAAGATATAAAATATATTTAATACCTACTGTTTTCAACTAGTCCTTTGGATTGAGGAGCAGCCACAACTGCACAGAGGGGAAACAAAACAAAAAAACCAGAAAATCTTCTCACATTAAAGAACAGTTGGAAAAAAGATGTGATCATACAAAGAAACAAGAGACTGCGACAAATGAGCGGCATGCTTTGTCCCCCGGAGCACCCTGGGTAGAGCGCGCACACGCCAAGGGAGCCCAGCATGAAAGGGTGTTCAGGACCCGACTGGCTGGGGACTGTGGCTTCCCGCGACAGCGTCGGGAGAGCCGCGGAGGTGAGGTGTATCTAACCTGGCACTACCCGGGCTGACCGAGGACTGTTCCCAGTACCGCTGCCTTTGATCACGGGGCAAGGAGAATAAAGTGAGCCCGGAGCTTAGTTCCTTCAGGCTGCTATTATAAAACACCACAGACCGTGTGGTCTGTAAACAACACACATTTATTCTTGGCCGTTCTGGAGGCTGTAAAATCCAAGAGCCAGGTGCTAGCGGACCCAAGGTCTGGTGGGAGCTTGCTTCCCCCTGCTGTGTCCTCGCGTGGGGGGGGGGCAGGGGCTCTCTGAGCCTCTTTCATAAAGGACAGTGACTCCATTCTGAGAGCTCTGCCGTCTCCGACCTAGTCACCTCCCAGAGGCTCCACCTTCTCATATCATTATCCAGGGGTAGGATTTCAACCTTTGGCAGAGGACAGAGGGGACGGACACAGTCATTCTGCCGTAGCTGTGAGCACGACTGAAATTGTAGAAAGGAATTTCCAACCGAATTAGGAAATACTTCATGCAAGTTCTGTGCAATGTAAACCTTCGACAACACACAAGGAAGGCGACTGCACTAGACATGTTTCCATAACCGGGCGATCAGAACCAAGCCACAACGGAAGAAATAGAACCAAGAGAATGAGATTAAACTCATCAGTTCAAAGTTTATCAGTAAGGAGCAAAAACGCACCAAAATAGCCTGTCCTTGTCCAGACACAGACACAGAAAGATAAGATCCAAGTGCTTAACTTAATCAGAAATAAATGAGAAATTAACTAGAAATAAACACTCAATAGCCTCTTTGTAAAGAGACTAAAAGGGGAAATTCTTACTTTTAAAGATGCAGCTTTCCGTCTTTGAAGATCCATATTTCTTCCTTAATTCATTTAATGCAACCCAACACGATTCAGTACAATTTGCTGATGGTCCAGGTGTGCCAGGTGTGCCAGGTGCTCCGTCAGGGTGAAGAGGGAGGACGGCTGCGGGGTTGGTGATCGTGCAGCACTGGGTGGAGAAGTCACTGGAAATAAGGACTCCTGGGAAGCATGGTAGAGTCTGTAGCAGTGGAGTGACTGGAAGCCCTGGACGAGCCCCAAATGCGGCTGCCCAAATGTACCATATTCATTTGGATCATAGAGTAATTAAGCTGTGCTTTCTCAGTTGCTGAATCATACCAACAGATGGCTGTTTAATTGCTTATAAAACTAAACATTAAATACTGAGCCTGGCAATAGATCTTCTCCTGACATCTCTTGAAGCAGATACCACACGAAACTTTGGAAGATACCAAAAGCCATCAAAAGGGCCAAGGTTCGGAGTTTACTCTGACACAGACCTGTTTTCCAACTTCGGTCAACGACTAGGGTTGGGAGAGACACTCATGGTTTCACAGCAGCACCGGCTGCAGACACTAGTGGCTTCCAGTAGCCTTTGATGTAAGTGGGGGAGTAAGAGCAGCTCACAAAGTCCCTCTCTGAGATGAAGCCTGCTAAGCTACACACATTGGCCAAAGATATGGTCAGGAACTTTGACCTCTGCACAAAAGTGGAATACGTCGTCCTTTTTGGACACATTCTAATTGCCCTACATTTTAACGTATGAAGCTTCAGCCTTTATGTAAATGCTGTCCATTTTAATACAGTGAGGATTGCAGTCACGGGCCAGGCTCTTATGTGTTTAGTGATCACATCGCATCGCTAGGTTTAATCCCTGAAAACAGACTACAAACTAATTACAAACCATAACATTGGCAAACCGCATGTGCTGAACTGACCTCTGGACAACGCGAAGCAGCTTGAGAGTCGCTAAACGTGCCACAGTGTCCAGCTGTCACCAGCGTCCTCGGAGACCTCAGCTAAGGTCATCGTGTCCCCTCGCCCACCCCTTGGCAGTGCTGCTGCTGTTGATGAGCAAAGGAGCTGGGCCGCAGTCCGCTTCTGAGAGATCCCGCTTCAAGGTTTTATTCTAGGTTTATCAAGTCATCTTCCTTGGTTTCTTTCCTCTCGAGCAGCCACACGGTGCGTGATTGTTTCGTTTTCTACGGGGGTTTGTCCTTCCAACCAGAATGGAGGGAAACAACTATGTCTGCTTGCTTCCTCTCTGTACATTCATCCTTTTTGTGTCCACGGGTTCCACACCATGGCTCCAATCAATTGGGGGTTTAAAAATGTTAGAAAAAAAGTAACTGTGCCTGTACAGAACGTACACAGACTACTGTCATTGTTCCCTAAACAGAGCGTTGGCCTTGTGTTAGGTATGATAAGAACTTTAGAGACTATTTTAAAGTACACAGGACAACTGTGTAAGTTTTATGTAAATATTTTGCCACTTCATTGAAGAGACTTCAGCATCTGCAGATTTTAGTATCTATGGAAATCCTGGAGCCAGTCTCCTTCAGATACCAAAAGATGATTGTCCTCTCCAATATCCAGGGTGGAGAGATACCCTATGGCTTGAATAAGAGAAGAATAAGTGACATAACAAGAATGTCAGCCTACGTTGAAGGAAAAGTAAAAGAAGATTACTTGCCAGCTTTGTTCTCAGAAGCTCATTTACTTACTCGTCTTCTTTCTTTTCAGTCAGAAAACTGACAACAAACTTCTGCATCTAAGTGGATCAAAATATTGCAACTATCACTCAGAGAAGTGCCCAGCCAAGTTTTGAGTGTTAATCAGAACCAGGTTGGCACACTTCTTCCAAATAGTACTTTCTACTGCGTGCATCCTGAGCGAGATGTTGGCAGACTCTAGGGGTCAGAAGTGGGTTATATGAAAAACTTCTAGTTGAAAATATTGTCACCAAGTAGAGCATAGTCTCTCTGTAAGGTCACCTGGAAAAAGTCTAAGAGAATTGAAGGGCAGGTGGCAGTAAACAGAGTGCCACCCCCCTCAAAGACTTCTGACCCCCAAAACAGCAAATCACCTTTCCATTAAGGGACTTTTGAGAGTCCAGTGGGTGGGAACCCATTTCACCAGGGAGATAACTGTATTAGTTAGCTTTCTGCTCCTAAAACAAAATACCCATGACAATCAACTTATAAAGAGTAATGTCTACTTGGGTTCACAATTTTAAAAGTTTTACTCTGTGGCTGGTTGGTCCATTGCTTTTAGGCCTGTGATAACTAGCAAGGGAAGCTGCTCTTCTCATTGTGGCTGGGAGAGAGAGAGAAGACCTCCTACTAGGCCCTATCTCTGAAGGGTGCCACCTGCTTTCATATGGTTCCATAGGCTGATGACCAGCCACCGGGACCACTACAGAGTTTAAACTACAAAAACAGTTAAGGCCCTAAAACTGAGAACATCCCTTTGGCCATATTTAGCCCAAGGTATATCTGGGTAGGAGCTATATCAGTGAAAGACAGATCTATAGCTACTGATGAGCAAATATTTAAATAACCTCAGAAAAACAGCAAGCTAAGGAAGTTAGATTATCTATCTATCCATCTATGGACCAATTTAGACAGAGAAATATTATCTGGGAGACAGAAAATCTGGAAACTTAGAATACTGTGATGAGTTTATGGTCAATCTGACTGAGTTAAGAGATGACTACCTAGTAAAACGTTATTTCCGGTTATATCTGGGCAGCGGTTTCCAAGAAGAGCTGAATCAGTAGCCTGAGCAAAGATTCACTCTCACCAATGTGTGTAGACATTATTCAGTCTATTGAGGCCTAAATTCAACAAGATATAGAAGGATATATTCCTACTCCCTCCCTTGTTTGGGCCCTTGGAATATCCATTGCCTTTTGCCTTTGGACACTGGAGCTCCTGGTTCTTGGATTTTGGTTTCCAGGACTTACACCAGCAACCACACTATCCCTCTCCATCTTAGGACTTAAGCCAGGACTCAAAGCTGTAACGTCAACTCCGCTGGTATCTGGGTTTTTGAACTTGGACAGAATTATACCACTGGGTTTTCTGGTTCTCCAGCAGCAGATGGCGTGTCCTGGAAGCTCTTGTTTCCATAATTGTGTGTGCCAATTACTATAATAGATCTCCTCTTAGATCTAAATATCTATTAGTTCTGTTTCTATGGAGATCTTTGACTAATGCAAGAATAGCAGACATTTTCATGTAGATGCAGTATGAGACCAGGGAGAGCTGTGGGAGGCTGGAAGAGGAGTTAGCAGAGAGTTGGGGTCCTTGTTTACATTTCCAATGACCCAACGTGATCTTTGGGCCAGTGGAAATTTCCTGGAAAATAATTGCATGAATGGAATTTTGTCTACGCACACACACTGATGAATCTGGGTTGAGGAAGTATTGACAGGAAGTCAGTATCAAATTAAAAACTTTCTGCACAGCAAAGGAAACGATCAGCAGAGTGAAGAGACAAACTACAGAATGGGAAAATTTCTACCAGCTATTCCTTAGAAGAAGACTAATATATAGAATATGTAAAGAATTCAAAAAAATTAGAGTCCACCAAAAAAGACTCACTGAAAAACTAAGCACCTAAAACGAAAAGACACTTCTTAGAAGATATACAAATGGCCAATAAATAATCAAAAAAATGTTCAATGATCTTGGCCATAGATAAATAAAAATTAAATCAACACTGAAATATTATCTTACCCCACAAAGTGTGGCTATCGCAAACAAATCAAATGATAACAAAAGCTGGTGAAGCATTAGGGTAGTGAAGGTGAAGCCTTTTACATTACTGATGGAAATTTAAACTAGTACAACACTATAGAAATTAGTACATGGATTCCTCTAAAAACTAAAATCAGAATTGAATTCTATCCAATTTATCTACTCCTCTTCTGGATATCTTATCCAAAGAATTAAAAACTAATCATATTATAATGATACACACATACTTGCATTCAGGTATTATGAGCAGCACAATCTTGTATATCCATCAGCAGATGAGTGGGTAAAGAAAATGTGATATTTATATATAATGGAGTATTATTCTGCTACAAAGAAGAATAAATTTGAGTTATTTGTAGAAAAATGGATGCACCTTGAGATCATAATATTAAGTGAAAAAATCTGACACACAGCTGAAATATGTGGTTTTTCTTATGAGACAAACCCAAAGTACAAATCATTGAAACAGCAGAATAAAGGATAACCAATAGGAAATGGGGAGATAGACCATTGCAAGTGGGAAAAGGATCTATAAATGGAATGAGGGGGAGAAAGAAAAGGGGGGAGTGGAAAACAGGGAGTTGGAGATTATTGATAAGGGCACTCTAGCAGCCTGTGTTGGTGTTCTTGGCCCAGAGCCTAGTGGTTCTCTGTGAAAATCACCAGCAGACAGTGGTCCATAGCTAATGGCTCGCTGTAGCTCTCCTGCTCCCTGACAGCAGCCGCTGCCACAAAGTAGGAGAGAAATGTCAGACTTCACTGCTTCTGGAGTTGCTGGAGAAACACCCCAACTCCTTTGTTTCCTGCTGAGTGAATGCTGTTGTCTATGCAGTTTATCAAAGCATCCCCAGCAGAATAGTGCCTTAGTTGCCCACAGCAGCATCTTAGATAGTATGCAACTTTATTCACTGTCTCTGGAGGGCTGAGTGAAGAACAGACCATACCATAGAGAATCACATACAGGAAGAGTACTGAGAATTCCATTTGAGATCAACACTTACATGGGAAAGAGGAAGCAGAATCAGATAGAGCTGAACGGCTGAAAGCGCAGAGGTTGCTCAAAAAGCTCCAGAGCTATGATAGCCCTTCAGAGTTGACCCACTTGAGAGAGGTGGGGGACAGACCTTTATATCAGCTGACTGGCTAGCCAATACCATGTCTGCCCTCCTGTAGGGAACCAGGGGTAAGCACTCTGATATGCTGAGAGCAGTTACTGGTGAGGACTCAAATCTGAGCCAACAGACATCAATCCCCTTAGTAGCTGGGAGAGTGAGGGCCTCCATCCTGACAAGAAATCCAGCACTGTACATAGTACCTGCTGCCCTGTGTTTTACTCCTGATCTGTAATTCTTCGGCTTCTCACTACTCTGGGGTCACTTTGCAAATGCAGTCTATGCACTCAGATTTTGGTTTGCTTGTGGGAAAATCCAAAGAACTGGAGGACTTGTATGGAGTGCACTTTTGTTTAAGGAATATAATTTGGAAGAAGTGAATACAATAGGTGGAAGATTGAGAAACTACTGAAATAGATTAAAGATAATGCTACTTTTCCAGGTAAAAATGATGAAATTAAGAAGATATATAGGGCCAGAGATTTCGTTCAGTGGTTACAGCAACCTGCCAGCAAGTGCAAGGTCCTGAGTTTGAACCCCAGTAACCACAAACAACGATACCGGGTATGATGATTCACACCCACCAGTAATCAGTACCAAGTACCACAACGCTGGGTGTGGTGCCTCACACCTGTCATCCCAGCACTCGGGAGGCAGAGGCAGGAGGATTGCTGAGTTCAAGGCTTGCCTGGACTACATAATGAGCTCAGGGCCAGTCTGAGCTACAAAGCAAGACCCTGTCTCAAAAAAAAAAAAAGATATATAAAAGAAAAGAAGAAATGGATGGGAATGGAGGTTAAATTGCTATTCACGTAAATAAAGAAATAAAGCATGCATAGACAGGACTGTAATGCAGATGAGAGGTCAACTTGATTTTAGAAATTTTGCGCTTGAAGCTTTGTGCAGGGGCAGTATCGTAGCCAATGAGGTTTATCCGAGGTACAATTATTGCTGATTATTGCTAATTGAAATTTTGCCCTTGAGGTCCTAGGCATTGTGTAAATGGAGTTATCTCTGAGCATGGACAAGAGATATAAAGTTAAGAGCTAGGAAAATGGCAGTAGGATGTTGATATAATGGGAGCTATTATAAATGATCATTAAGGAGAGAGAACAGACATCTAGAAATTACCAGTCTCAGAGCACTTACTGTAGACTGAGTGCTATGCTAGGTCTTTAGAAAAGCCTAATATTTATAGTATTTAAAAAGGTGGGGGAAGACAACTGAGGACATAGCAAATTCCAGTTCCTCCAGCTCTTACTCTTCATTGTTCTATCTACTGTAGACATTACTAGTTGTATTGATCACATTCTGTTACTGAGAAAAAATACCTCATACTCTAAATTTTAAGGAGCAGTTTATTTTTGGCTCATGGTTTTGGAGGGTTCAGTCTATGGTTGGCTGATTCCAATGCAGAAAAGTCATGCTGGAAAGCCATAGTGGAAGAATACTCTTCACTTCTGTGGCAACCAGGAAGCATTCAAAGAAAAAGGAGGAGTCAAGGGCAAATGTACACTCTTCTAGATCACATTCCCAATGGCCCACCTCCAAACAAATCCCACCTTCTGACAGCGTATTCAGCCATAAATCCATCAACAGATTAACCCATTGATACATATGACACTTCAATGACCCAATATCCTTCCAAAAATCCCATTTCTGAACACATGAGACTTTTAGGAAGTATTTTAGATCTAAATCATAATACTAATGAATCTTGAAAGTTTTCTCCACAGAATTTGGATTTGACTCAGATCTTTCCTAATCCCGTGATCCAAAAAATGATTCCAATTCATCAGATTTTGCCTATAACAGAAACATCCTTTCTATCCTTACCACATGGTGGATGAGAGAAGAATAACTTACTTATAGGAGATGGTGAATGGAAGCCATTTTCAATACTACAGAGGTAGAAGAAAAAGTCTAAAAGATACCTAGGCAAAGAAAATGAGATGTTTTGTGGTTCTCAGGAGAAGTTTTAGGAGAGCTTCATGGAGCAGTCAAGAGCGCAGGGCTGCAAGCAACCGTTGACATTCAGAGCCTTCTGCCCTACTGGGAGTCAGGAAGCTCAGGCCATGATTGAGTTCTTAGTTACGCCCTGTGATGCTACAATCCATACTCTGAGAAATAAAAATAATTGGATTTTAGGAAGCAGTTTACATTCTCTCTGTGGATAAAATTTTACTTCATTTTCCTAACCTGATTTAAGGATACTATAGGCACTTAATTTGTAAAACAGGTTGGGTTGGACCATATGCATAATGAATTTTATTTATCTATTCAACAACTGTGCTTGGTAGACTTTGGGAAAGATTTAAGAAACAGTTTCTGAAAAGTAAGGACTTCCAGGGTTGGAAAAGCACCCGCCAACACACAGTAGTATTTCTTGCCTTCTATATTCTTGACTTCTGGCATGAGACACAGAAGTTAAAATCAGAGGTGGCTAGGAGAGAGCAGGGCAGGGAACATCACACTGTGTGGCCCCAGGAATCAAATTGGCCCCGGCTGCAGCTTGAGTGTGACCTAGCATGCATTCTTTAGTCCCAGAGCTCTTTGTTTTTCATCTGAAAAATGAGAGTCTTGGCCCTGGGAACTCTGCCCACAAAACAGGTCTATGAATCAGTCAATCCACCCTCAATCCCAAATTTATTTGGATGAGTCCTCATCAATAATTTATATACACCTGCATGCCAACTCTGCAGAGAGTCAAGTTTCCTCCACTTGTTCTGCTTCAAGTTGAATTAAAACTCTCTGATTTCTGCCTTCAAATGACACCACCCAGAGTCTATAAATTGCAGTTGATGACATCTAAGGCACTTTCAAAGTCCAAAATTTCTAGGGAGGGGACTGTCAACATTAATTCAATGCTGGAAGCTTTCAGGATTCCTATCATTCTAAAAAAAATGTGCAAGCTCGCTGGCCCTGGGTGCCCCTGAGGAATTCAGATAGATCTGTGGATCTGGTTACTGTATCAATTGGGTCACAGCCAAAGGCTACAACACTGCTTCCTGCATTGTATTCTTTCTGAAAGTTCTATGAATACCCGAAGAATTAAGGGAATTCATGGCCAGAATCATTAAAGTCAGTGGGTAATTTTGACAAATGTAGCAATTATTGTCCCATGTAATACCATAGAAATCAACATTTGACAGTGGCCCATGCATTTTGGCAAATGTTGAGCTGTCATGGCTGTGGCAGGCTGGGAGACAAGTCAAAGGGGTTATGCCTGGATGCCACCCAGAGATGAGCTTCCTGCTGAGCTGACCCCTTAGGTCAGTGATGAGTAAGTTCTGGGTCCTTGCTCTCTTGGTCTTGTCTTCTACTCCTGGGATCTTTCCACTCTTATTTCCCAGGTCTATTTACTCATTCTCCTCTTCAAAGGGTGGTATTTCCCAAGATTCTGTCATTGCCTTTTTCCATCATCACTGTATTTCTCTTCTGCAGTGCATTCATCTTTTGGTTGTTGCTAAGGAGACATTACTTCTCCCTTGTACCTGAGCATCCCTGCTGGGAGCACACACACATGCACAGCAGATTCCACCTGGCATGCTTGGTACATGCTGCCTTTGATCTCAGACTCATGTCGGACACTTCTAGCCTGGATCCACCTCGGGCTGCTTCTCTCCCCAGCAAAATCCAGGTCCTTTCTAAGTCCCTTCTTTCCTCCTGCCATCACTTACTGTACATCTGAACTCCTACTGACTCAGTTTGAACTCCTATTCTCTCTCACTGAACTACTTCCATAGTATTGCTGATCTTGCCATCTCCACTTCCTTTTTTTTCCTCTGAAGTCAGAATGATTTTTCTCAAATGGAAATCGAATCCCATTTCTTCTTCCTGTGCCCTTTTTGGTTTAGCTTATGAAGTCTTTACTTCTCCACCTAGGAAACCCTTGCACCTTCTTGTGGCTCTTGTCCACTTCACACACACCACCACACACCATCACTTCTGTTTACATAACTGCTATTTTTGTCATCTAGTAGGCTTTTGTTCATTCCTCAAGACCCAGTGCAAATTGTCCTTCCTCTGCGAAGACATGTTTTTCCCCAGCCCACCTGCTGTGGTTGGGGATGACATGTCCTCCAAGGCTCATGTGTTGGGACTTGGTCAGGGGCAGCAATGCTCAGAAGTGAGGTTTAGGAAACTTGGCTGGATTAATCCACTGATGAGTTTATGGCTGAATGGGCTGTTAGGAGATGGGGCTCAGTTGCTCACTGGGGGCCATGTTTTGAAGTGTATATCTTGTCTCCAACCACTTTGTTTCTCTGGCTCCTTCTCTCTCTCTCTGCTTCCTGTATGTCATGAGTGAGTGGCTTTCCTCCCTTCATGATGTTCTACCTCACCATGGGCACAGAGTCAGTGGAGCCAGCTGACCATTGACTGAACCCTCTGAAATCAAGAGCCAAAATAAATTTGTCCTCCTTTAAATTATTTCTCTCAGGTATTTGGTCATAGTGACAGAAAACTGATTAATCCTCCACCCCTTTTACTCCACAAACCACACTGTCCCTTATTCTTACCTGCAGCACTCACTTACTGGGTTTTCTCATGAGATCACAGTCAGATAGCAGCCTTGAATCATTCAAGTATTTGCTCACTCATGTGGCTGGCAACTGGACTGGGACAGCCTAAAAGTTGGTATGAGAAGAGCTGTCTCCATCTTTCTGTATCCACAAGCCAGAGCTCCACATTCTCACTTGTGTGTGTGCGTGTGTGTATGTGTGTGTGTGTACCATTGCCCTTTTTCTGTCCATACCCAGCAACTGTATGGCATTGTTTCTGTGACAATTCCTTGGGCCAGATTTCCACAAAGACCCAGTCAAATAAAGAGAGAGAACGTGGACTGCACCTGTGGATGGATGGATTATGGAATAGCAGGGTCTGGGAACCCTGAGTATTCTGGAAAATCCAGTCTGCTCTGCCTTTGGTAAGGAGTCTTTGTCTCACATGAGTTCTTGGTTATCAGCACTTCACTTAAAAGGTACTTGTTCTCCAGGATTTCTTCATATCTAGGACTTCCCATATCTAGGGCTTCTGGCAGCTGTGACTTCTGCATATCTATGACAGATAACCTCTAGGCTGGAAGTGGCCATCTCGAGTGAATGACCGTAAGATGCCTGAGCACCTGCTGACCCACCAAAGAGCCTGAGGTTTTCTAGGCTTCCCCGGGGATGATATCTAGTCACTTGCTACTTGAGAAGGAAAGGAATGGACAAGGGAGTGTTTGGGCTTCCCTGTCACTGCTGCTTCATACCAGCTGTGTGGCTTTGGGCAACTTGTAGAACTTCAGGTTTGCCACATACAAAACATATCTGACCCAATCATGCCCAGGGCCATTCTGTGCAGTTCAAGTGGACTAAGCAAGATTTTGCTGCATCCCAGAGGTGACTATGAAGATATCGATGGTGTAACTCCTAACTTGCATTGTTCATGGGCAATTGTTCTAGGTGGGAGCCCTGGAGGAGATCCCAGATGCTAACCTGTAGGCCAGGCCTAGGCTGAGTGAGGCAGGGGGAATTAAGCAAAGGCAGAAGAGTAGGTAGAGGGGATGCATGTGGGGAAAGGACCATGTGACAGGCAGAGAAAGGCAAACCAACCACAAAAGTACTGAAGTTGGTTTTGGCTGTGCATGGCTAAGGTGGGGAATCAGTTTCTTTTTCTAGAAAGATAAGAAAAATATAATAAAACTAGTGTCAACTTGCCTCCCTCCACTCTACCCAGGAGAGGTGTTCCCCTGTTCTTAGGCCACAGTGTCTAACATAAGCACACAAGACTGAGCAGACCAAAGTTACTCCCCACAGAGACCCTGAGTGGTAGGAATTAAGTTGGGATTCTTGTATTGCTGCATTGACTAAAGTTGATATTCACCTTATCTGGTTGAAATGAGAGACATAGATTTCCACTGTACAAATAATTATAATAATAAGAAAAAGAAGAATGAAGTTGAAGAGTTAAAAATCAACTTTCCATTAAGCCAAAAGTAGTTTAAAATTTCCTAGGTATCCTAAGAATTTAATATCTTTATTGCCATTTTATTATTATTATTATTATTATTAGTAGTAGTAGTAGTAGTAGTACTACTACTACTACTATTAATAGTAGTATTTGTTTTCTGAGACAAGATTTCTCTCTAGACTTGAACAGACTAGACTTGAAGTCACTAGGTAGCCCAGGCTGGCCTCGAACTTGTGGTAATCCTCCTGGCTCAGCCTCTGGAGTGTTGAGATTATAGGCATGTACCACTACACCCAGCCTTATTGTCATTTTAAACTATCATAGTGTATTCTCTATTTGTATCTTTTTACTAGGCATACACAAATGACCTTATACATTAAAAAATTCTAATGCAAAACATATAAGGAGAGTAGCAGTGTCTTTTACCAGCTGTCTTACAGCCTTACTTGATTCTACTAAATGCTGATGAGAAGCCCAGTATAGGATTCTCAGTTTGACTTATGGATCTTTCATTTCAAGCAGTGTGTATTGGATGGTTCCCAGTTGGTCAGTTATTAAGGATAAAACCACTAATAAAATACCCCCTGCCCGAGTTTATGTTGTCCCTCTTATATTATAAATCAGTACTGGGCTGGAAGTATAACTCTGTTAGGGAACGTACTTAACTAATGTGAGGCCCTGAGTTTGGTCCCATGCACCAAAAACAAACAAGCAAAAATATACATTGAGAACACTTGGAAAAACCCACCGCTCTAATATAACTGCCTTTAGTATTTGTTTTATTATTCTGTTGCTAGTACCAGAATAATAAATCCCTTTTTCAGTTCTGTTGATATGTTTTTTAAAAACACTGATTTTATTGGTATATTTTATACACGTTATGATTGCATTCAACATTAAGAATTTGTACTTGTGCATGTCATATCTTGATTCTCATTTTTTCCATTCCTCTGCCCTCCCTACAACCACCCACCCCGTATACATAAGCTTTGTTTTCTTTTTTCTAACCACCAAATTTTTTCTTTCTCTTCTTTACTTTCTATTATCAGCCCTTTCCCTTTTCCTTTTGAACATACTCTTCCTATTTCACAATACCTCTCATATATTCTGGACCTCATTTACACCATCAGCTTTGCATACTAGAAAAAAGATACAGAAGCTGGGGATTTAGCTCAGTAGTTTTGCCACCTTCCTAGCAAGTGCAAAGTCCTTGGATCATTCTCTGGTAACCACATACCACAATGCTGGGCATGGTGACTCATGCCCACCAGCAATCAGTACCATACATCACAAGGCTGGACGTGGTGGCTCATGCCTGTAGTTCTAGCACTCGGGAGGCAGAGGCAGGAGGATTGCTCTGAGTTTGAGGCTTGCCTGGGCTACATAGTGAGCTCAGGGTCAGCCAGAACTACAATGTGAGACCCTGTCTCAAAAAAAAAAAGATACAGTATTTACAGTACTTATTTCACTTAAGTGTATGTCCTCAAGGTACATCCACTTTGAGTACAAATGACTCAAATTTATCATTCTTTATGGTTGAGTAGTACTCTGTTTTATTTTTTTAAAAAACCATCTTCTTTATCTAGTCTTCTGTTAATAGGCACTCAGGCTGTTTTCAAGATTTAGCTATCACGAACTGAGCTGCAATAAACATGGGCGCACATAGGTTGCTGTAATATGAATCTTTTGATTCTTTAACGCATACCCCTAGCAGGGAAATGGCAGAGTCAAATAAGACCTCAAATCCTAGGATCTTAAGGAATCTCCACACTGATTACACCAGTCTGCATTCCCACCAACAATAGGAAAGGGTTATTTTGTTCCCACAGCATCTGTTGTTGGGTTGATTTTGTGATAGCAGCCAGTTTTCCTGGAGTGAGATGGAATCTCAATGTTGTTTTCATCTGTATCTCTTAAGTGACAAGTGATGTTGAACATTTCTTCGTGCTTATAAGTTGCTTTTATTTCTTCATCTGAAAGTGTTCATTTCAGATGCTGATTTTTGAACTGGGTCTTTCAATTGGGGGAGGCTGATTTTTAAAAAGTTCTTTATTTACTCTATATAGTAGCCCTTTGTCTGAGAAACAGCAGGCAAAATTTCTTCCCACATTGTAGGTTGTCTTTTGTCTCTGCTGTTGGTTTCTCTTGCTGTAAAGAGGTTTTTTAATAAGATGAGATCCCAGTTGTTTATTCCTTCTGTTAGTTTCCATGCTGCTGAGGTTTTGTTCACAGTCTTCCCTTTGCCAATGCCTTCAAGAGTTCTACCTAAACTGTTTTAAGGAGGTTTAGTGTTTCTATTTTAATATTTAGGTTTCGAATCCATTTTGATTATAGTTTAGTGTATGGTGGATGAGACAGATCTACCTTTAGTATTTGGCAAGTTGACACCCAGTTTTTCCAGCAACATTTGTTAAAGAGGCTATCTTTCCTCCATTAAGGGTATTTGGCTCCTTTGTCAAAGAAGAGATAATTTAGTACATCTGGTGTTGTTTCTAAATCTTCTAGTCTATTCTACTGATCCTCTGGTCTGTTTCTTTTCTAGTACCATGCTGGGTTGTTGTTGTTGTTGTTGTTGTTGTTGTTTTATCACATCGGCTTTGTAGTATAGTTTCAAGTTTGGTGTTGTGATGACCCCTGCCATGTCCTTGTTACCCTGAATTGCTTTTGCTATCCTAGGTGTCTTCTACTTCTAGATGAACTTGTGGATTGGTTTCTCTAGCTCTGTGCAATGTGCTGTAGGACTTTCCATTGGGATTGCTTTCAATCTATATAGTAGTCGTGGGAGTATAGCCATTTTGACAACAGCGGTTCTTTGAAGTCAGGCACAGAGGATATCTTTCCATTTTCTGATATCCTCTTTAATCTCCCTTTTCAGAGTGCCCTAGTTTTCAGAGTAGAGGTCTTTCACCTCCTTTGTTAGACTGATTCCTAAGTATTTCATATTTTGGATTCTAGTGTGAAGGGAATTGATTCTCCAGTTTCTCTCTCAGTGAGTCTGTCGTTTATGTATACAAAGGCTTTGAATTTTGAGTGTTGATCCTGTATCCAGCTATGCTACTAAATCCAGTGATTAAGTCTAATGTCTTTTGGTTGAGTTTTTAAGATATTCTATATAGAATATAGAATACACATTTGTTATCAGTAAATAATGACAACTTAATTTCATCATGTTTTCCTGGTGGTACACCTAAAAATATTTTAAATGCCTATCTTTAAAAATACTATTTTAATAACCTTTGAATCTTCCATCAGAGGGCATATAATGATTTATTGATCCATTCCTTAATTTATTCTACTGACAGGGGTCCCACAGCGGAGAGTTCACACTGTGTGCCCTGCACGAAGGTTCTGAGAAGGCTCAAAGGCTGAAACCCAGCTTGCACCTTGCTTCCTAGACTATGTCCGGCCAGAGGAACCTTATTTTCTAATTGGTACAGGGTTCTGGGAAAGGCCACTCACATCCGTGGTGATAGAGATAATGCTTGGCTGGATTGAATAGAAGAAGTTGTCAAGTATTATCTGTTACTGGTAATTTCTTCTAGCAGAACATACTATCATTTAAATTAACTTCTACGCTTTTCTTTCAACTTAAAAATGATCCCTTATATTACTATAATTAATACTTTTCCTATCTATCCCATTTCCCTATTTTAAAATAGCACTACAGGAATTTAGAGTCGTGGCCCTGCAGGTAATGAGAAGATTTTCCCATTTTCCCTTTATTTTCACAATGCAATGCCACAGGCATTTTAAATATGGTTAAAAATGTGCAACCACTGCAGACCATTAGTAGTCAGGGCAATCCTTGTAGGTTGTATATATGCAAAAGTCTGCCTAGACCAAGGGTTTATATAACCCCAGGGGAAATGCTCCCTTGTAGCTTGGAGAGATGTGGTTGCAATGCCAAGCAGGTGTGGTGCTTGCCCCAAAGAGGGTGCAGCAGAGACAGGAGGGTCATCACTGCCCTGGAGTGCTGTTCCATGGCAAATGATAACACAGCACTTCAAAGGGGGAAACTGGTGGTGGCTCTATGGACTATTTTTAGATTAAGAATTAAAATGACTTTCATTTTTGAAGTTTTCCTCTTGCTTCACCACAGGAGACTCGTTGAGCCATAAATTATCTAATGCATTTTGCATGGCCAAGTTTGGGCTCATGTACCAATCCTTTTATTAGAATAACCATTTATAAGATGTAAATCTGCTCTGTGCATAGCCAGGTGAGCAGGCACCCTGGAGGGAGTTATGGCTGTGCTCTGGCCAGAGTCAGTGGTACACAGAGCTGCACTCCAACGGATTGCATCAAAGGCTTGTGATCTTTGCTGGAGCAGAGTCTACAAATGTGCTCACTAGTGCTTGCTGCCTGTATAGACTCAGACTTTCTTTTCCAACGTGAAAATGCCAGGGAAATTGACATGACCCATAATGTAATAGAAAAATAAAGTACAGAATTTACTAGTAAACTATGGTAGAGATAGCAACTCAATCTTGTCTTCCACCAAGGAATGGGTGGAAGACATTCCTAAACATTAAAGAAACACTGCCAGTAACAATAGTCTATAGATCAAGATGGAATCATATTGTCCCTTGAAGGATCTCTTTAATTTCAATTCAAAGTTTATTACAGTATGTACTAGCCTTCAGATAGAAAAATTGAAATGACACAATTCTAAATACTGCTAGATTGTTTTAACAAGTAAATGAAAAAGTGTGTTTGCAGGTGTAGGCAGTCTTAGTATCCTCCTATTTAAAGATTCCCTATATTCTCATATATAAGGAAATTTCTGCTTGTTTCTTTTGGTCTTTGTGTGTGTGTGTGGTGGTACTACCGAACCCAGAGTCTTTGCAAGCTAAATCCTGAGGTGTTTTGAATTATTTTTGTTATAAAACAAAGTCTTACCATGTCACTAAGTTGCTCAGATTGAGCTCAGGCTTGCAGTCCTCTTGCGTCCATGTCCCAGAGTGTGAACATTATAGATACATACCGCTGTGCATCACTTCTTGTGGTCTTTTGCACTTTTATAAGATTCGTGTGTATATGTAATAAGTGAACCTGTGTCTTGGAACCAGTTTTGAAGTGGCCTCACTGGGAATGAGGACACAGAAAAGGGAGGCAGCAGAGTAAACTTTAGTCCCTATAAGCTAGATGACTTTGACAAGTCACTTTAGATTCTAGGTCTTCTGCTTCTGCATCTGCCAAATAGGGACACAGAGTTATCAAGAGGGTTAAATCATGAGAGTGCTATTGCAGTGTAGACCATTACTAATATAAAATAACATAGTGTAATACAATTTTTATGGCTTATATCTGTATGTCTCCCCCAAGTCTCAGGCCCTTATAGGTGGGGTTTTTTAGAGCTGGCTGGAGATGCCACCATCTTTCCTCATCACTTACTGCCATACTGAATAAAAATTTGTGTTTTTGAGGCAATGGACTGGAAGAAAATACTTTTTCCTAATACTCACAGTACTTCTAGTATGACTAAGCATTTACATTCAAGGGTATGGATAAATAATGTAAATATTAGGTCTCTGATCAAGTAAAATAAGAGCAACAACATCTCCCCAACAACAAAGGACACATAGATGAAGGATGAGAGGATCTTTCCACATAATAACCTTTTCTTTAGAACAAAAGCTGTTTGAAAAATGATACAAAAAGGCAAGATTGAACCAGATAACTTCAAACCCTATCTGGAAAATTAATAGTTAATTTTCTCAAGAACTATATTATCCTGTTTAATAAAACTGTTTAACCTCAAATGCCCCTCTGTCCCTGATAGTAGCATTTACAATAAGACCCTTTATTACAATTATGAACATAGGATACTGGAAAATATCTTCTATTTGGAGGGCCAAGCTGTAATACTGTTCTTGGAAATTCTTATTAAAATGCACATACATTCATGAGATTTATTGGTATTTTGTCTTGTTGTGTTAAGTTCTTAAGCTGATTTTTGATACTACTCTTGTGGCATTTTAAAGCCTTTGTGCTTAAGCTGCACATTCTTCCATAAGCATAGATATTTCAAGATGAAGTAGGCAGCATTTTATTGAATTTCAGAGATGAGGTGGCTAAATGATGAATGAATGTATTTACCATGTAACAGAGAAATAAAAATGGGCCAAGCTTTTCCTCTTGGGGCATGCTTTTTTGGATCCTTCAATATATATTTTAGTATTTTCTCTTATTGCTACAGTGTATATGTCTAGCAGACTGTATTTCCTCTTTATTTCTCTTGGCCTATTCTTGGAATGACAAGCTGTACTGACAATATCATATAATGGCTATTTTATCCCAGCCTGCCTTTCTTATCTTTCTTATCTGTTGATGTCTGCTATAGTTTGAATCTTAAGTGGACCTCAAAGGCCCAGATGCCAAAGGCTTGGTCCCCAGGGCGGGAATGTTGGGAAGTGCTGGAGCCATGAGAAGCTGGGGCCTCCTGGGAAGTCTTTAGGTCATTAGAGGACATGCCCTTGAAGGCGATCATGCAATCCCTATGTCTTTCTTGTCTTCTTTCACTTCCAGCCAGGAAATGAGTGGTTTTCTTTTCCCATGTGATGCCACAGACTCAAAGCAACTAAGCCAGTCAAATACAGAGCTAGAATACAGGTTTTTTTTCTTGGCAAGTGACTTATGTTAGGTATTCATTATAGTAATGGAAAGCTAATGCTATATGTTTTTTATATTGCTTCTGAGGACATTCCAATGGCTTTCTTGAGGCTCTTTCTCTCCTTTCTGTTCAATTTCCATCCCTTAGCAAATGTTCACTTCTAGCTTATAAATCTTGGTGCTACTTGTTCTTATTCCTTGACCAATCAGTGATGTTTCCAGAAGTAGCTGATGGATGAGCTTGAAAAGCTCAATTTGGACAACAGCTAAAGGCAGAGAAAGTGATGAGTGTGAAAAGCGGAGATGGTTGAGTCCTTCCTTAAAATCAGTAGACAAAAGCTCCATCAGAACAAATGTACACACACGGGAGTGGTTTGCCATACTAAGAAAGGCCTGAAAGCCAACGCCCACCACTTTAACCATCTCTTGCAACTGTAGAGGCTGAAGTTTTCACTTTGTATTACACGATGCCTCCCTAAGTTTAGTAAAAAGATATTTATACAAGTTTCTCTTTTTCTGATATATGTATATACATATTTTTGGCCAACCTGTATATAGTGGGGAAGAGTCAGGAAACGGGGGGCTACCCAGGCTAGAATCACTTCATATTAAGTGCTGGCATTCTTCGCAGCGTGGCAAGAATGGAATGGAAATCTATTTTGCCTTCTGCACTAACTTTGAGTTTAGGGAATCACGTCTGTCGTTTTGCTATTGTCACTTTCGCATAAAGCATGCTGTCTATGCTGTGCTAGTCAATCAAAATAACCTCGACCCAGGTCCCCAGTGTAGATAACAAAGTAAGGTAATCAGCACCCAGATGAACTTGGGTGCCAAAGGATACTGGATGTGAAAGGAGATGTTCAAGCAGCAGCTGGAAGCAACTGTGGGATTTCTAACACCGTGTGGCCTGTTGGGAATTGCCTGATGCTTTTTATAATGTTTTATTCTGAAATTCATACAGAAGACTCCCAGAAGTAATATACACTCTTCACCCAGATTCTCCAAATATTAATATTTTAACACAATGGTTTTCTCATTCTTTTTCTCACTTTACATGTACTTTAGATGCATGTGTATACATATGCATTGCATTTCTGTCAGTATCTATGTTAGCTTTCTGCCTATCTATCTGCATCATTTGTTTTTTTCCTTTTATTTATTTTGAACACTTTTATTGGTACACATTGTAGTGTAGATTGCATTCATGGTGGGGATAGGTTCATGTTGATAACACATCTTAATTCTTTTTACTTTCCTTTCTTTCCCTTCCTTCTCCCTCTCTCTATCATGATTCCCCTTTCCATTTACCAAAGATCTATCTCTCCATCTCCTAATGTCTATCTTTTATTTCACTCTTTAAATTGCTTGTACTTTTCCCCCCTATAGCCAGGGTGATGTGACATTTAAGTGTACATGTCTGATTTATTTCACGGAGACCGTAAAGCCTCACACTTTAGACCTCGAATATATGTCCTGAGGTCAATGTGAGTGAGGTGGGGACAAACACTGGGACCCTCAGAATGGAAGATGTTGATGGTGGAGAAGAGAATTGGGACATTCTAGGCAAGAGACGGACCGCAGCAAAGTGAGAAGAGCCCTATTCAGGGTGGGAGACACAGTTTTCCACTTCCGGTCTGTCCCTGTGCTCCAGCTTCCTGGGAGGCATGAGGTAAGCTGCATTACTGTTCTCATGTCCCCCACAGTATTTAGTTCCCTAGTAGATAAGATGGAACGGTAATGGCATGTTGCACTAATCCATTAGTGGTAAGGACTCAGGAAGATGATATATGAAAAACGCTTAGCATAGGACCTGGCTTGTAGCAATCCCTTAGTAATTGTTGTATGTTATTGTTATTGCTCCTTCTATGCCCTGAGGAGCCATGAGTCACTACACCCCTTGCCACCACTACCAGGATGCACTTTTGTCAGTGGAAGATTAAAGTCTCCATGATGGGAGCTTTCTAAGAAGTTTTTATAAATGTTTATTTTTGCTTTCAGAGCAGCTTTAAGCTCTTTCCTATTTCCAGGGTTTTTGCTTTAGGTTCATTTGTTGCCCCCCATTTTCTTCCCCACATTATTATATCTAGTCATTTCTTGGTGGAATGCAGGCCAAATATCAGCACATATGGTTCTATCTCTATAAATAATACTTACACAACCATCAATGAATAAGTAATACAATCGAGAAGCCTTGGAAAATAATGTACTTTCTACTATTTAAAAACTAGTTTATCATCATATTCTTCTGTGGTGTAAAGGGTAAAGATATGCCCTTATCCTCTATTCTTTCCTCCAGAATAATTCTAAGAGTATAGGAGATGGGAAGGTTAATTTATCCTTTAAATGTGTTCTTTCAATTCTTCAGTTATAGTAGAAATAAGTTCTAGGAGTATCTTATCGGAAAGATTCGCCACTTTAAAACTGTGCTTTTTTCTGTTCAGGCCACATTCTTATATTTTCAGAAAAATCAGTAGTTTTTGATGGAGGATATACATTTCAAGGAACTTCAAACTCACTGTAAGTGTTGGCACTTTTGAGACTAACTGTACTTAAAAATGTAAAGATTCCACTTTTCTCTCCAGTTCTCCCTCCCTGCCTTTCCCATCATGACTGACCTTGAATGCTTCTTACTTTTCTGTCGAACCAGAATTTAGCTGCTGCTGATGTTACGGAAGGCTGCAGTAGCAACAGGGATTTACAGTTGTTTGCGCTTCTCACCAGGGACTCGGAGGGTATTAATTCAGGATGATGTACTGTGCTTCAGGAACGCAGGTCTAACAGAGGTGCGAGTTGACACAGAAAGGTTTAACTGGGCCCGTGGTTCGGTCTAGAATTGAGATGTACACAGAATGTCTAAACACGGACTGCCTGGTGTTCATAGAATTGACACTTTCTCCTCTCCCCATCTCATGACTTCTAAATAACAACAGTGAAACATAATCTATTAATCCTTCAATGAGGACAAGAGCCATAGAAAAATCTCTCAGCATGAATCATACGTGAGTCACTGCTTGCACTACTGGAAGCAGCAGGCATGTGCAGAAATAAGAAACTCGCCTCTACCAGAGACCACTGAGCCTTGCACAAAAGTGTTTCTTTTGTACTTTTGGATAGGTGTCAGAGGTGTTAAAATAAAGAAGATATATTACTGTCACTGATGGTGGCACTAAAACCTTCATCAATTTAATCAGGTTAGAAGTCCAGGGGTGGTTGTTCTCCGAGAAACAGTGCTAGTAGGAGCTGAGGGAACAGCACTGGGACCATTGCATAAAAGACAACGCCTTATCCAGTAGGAGCTGGAGCTAATCTTCCCTTTGTGGTGCGTCTTCCTACACCGCACCCCCCATCTCTGTCCTGGAGTCTTCCTCTCTTAGCAGCTGATTGGCTTGGGGCTGGTCCCACACTTTGGAGCAGTGGAGCCTCCTCGTGTATAGGCAAGTCTGTCCATCAAGTGATATACTTACTTTTCTTTGTTTCCAGTTCCCATTTGGTGGAAAACTGGCCATATTTTCACTGTCAATGAATAAATAATACCATAGGCCATGTTGTTATAGACTGTCATATTTTATCATGTTCTGTAATGATATATTTTTTCTTTTGAATATTATAATGGGCACAAAAACCGGATATGCATAAAACTTTCCAGGTGACCCACTTTACTTCTTTTTGCTTTACTTCTACCCACTTCCTACAAGTCCATGTCCCTAATTCTTTCCCATGAGCCCAACAGTGTCTCTTGGGAATTAAGTCTTATCTGTGACCGATTATGCCTCTGTACTGGAAGGAACATTTAAGCTCACCTTTCATATCAGAGCTATGGTGCTGAATTATGCATTCTGTATTTTGCTCAGCATTGCTGGCTAGCTTTTCAGAAGAACGGATGCGTTCTTGGATACAGATTCCTTACCCCTTAAAAGATTGTTGTTTTAAAACATTATATCAGGAATCCAATCTGGAGATTCTGATTCAGTGAGTCTGGGATGGGACCCAGGAAACTGTAGTTTTGACAAGTATCTTGGGAGATTATTATCATGGGGGAGTCTGGGAAACACTGCCTTATTGTATACCCTACTTCCTGGTTCCTCCCTGCTCTGTTCACAAAACAGAGACCTCTTCTGTTTGGAAGAGTTTGAATATGCTATGACAATTCTCAACAGATTTTTACCAGGTCGGTCATCCCATACTGATACATTTAATAATCACTTGCTCCTTTATGAACTTCTAGCTATGAAACAACTGTAGTGTATTAAATCTGGAACTTATTAAAGTTCGTAGCAGCTATTCTGAATAATAACTGAAGTTTTCAGTTCTTTGTTATTTTCTGTTAGAAAGTTTTAAAGGAAGAAATGGGGAATTGTTTTGTGGGTACAGAATTTCAATTTTGTGTGGATTGTACGTCATTGCAAATCTACTTTCACACTACCAAGCTACGCCCTTAAAAATGCTTGATATGAAAATTTAAAGCAAATTTCAGGGGAAGCATCCTCTGGTTTCCAGAGTGAGAGAAGGGGCAGAAAGTAAATGTGTACCAATCATGCGGCCCAGCTTTAAAACCTTTCCCAATTTATTAGATTACGTTGGTTTTACAACATTGTCAGTTGTATCACACAGGTAAGAAACATCACCTAACTCACAGGCCAACTGTCGTGGACTGAAATGTCTCTCTGCCCCATTGGTGTACCCATCACTGTGGCGGTATCGGGAGGAGGAGAGCATTTGAAAAGTGGTCAGGTTTAGCCAGGCATGGTGGCTCACGCCTGTCTTCCCAGCACCTCGGGAGGCAGAGACAGGAGGATTGCTGAGTTCGAGGCTTGCCTGAGCTACATAGTGAGCTCAGGGCCAGCCTGATCTACAAAGCGAGACCCTGTCTCAAAAAAAAAAAAAAAGTGGTCAGGTTTAAATGCTATCGTGAGGGCCCCTCCCTGTGAGATTGTGTTTTTAGAAGAAGAGATTCCAGGGGCCGGCTCCTTCCCCTCCCCCATGAATGCTGTGCATGCTGAGAAGGCGGCTGTCTGCGACCCAGAAGGGGTCCTCGTCAGGCCCTTCGTGCTCTCCAGAGCTGTGAGAGATGGTCCTGTTCTTTGAGCCGATCATCTGTGGTACTTTTCTGCTAGCAGCACAAACTGACTAAGACGCCACCTTCTCTCACTGGTCATGGGCCACTCTGGGAGAGCCCAGGATTTGGACGCATGCTCTTCTTCTTGCTGGATACACATGACTGTCCTGCCAGGTTTTCCTGACTCCTAGAGACTCAGAGGAGAATGAATCACGTGTCCCACCCGCAGGCCGGAACAGCTTATCTACCTGTAGGTCTCCGTGTAGAGCGCTGTTTTATGAGGACAGCCATCCTGGGCTTTCCAAGCTTGCAAGTTAAGATTCAATATTAGGGGCCGGAGGGTTAGCTCAGTGGTTCCGGCGCCTGCCTCGCAAGCGCAAGGTCCTGAGTTCGATCCCCGGTTACCACATAAAATGCTGGGCGTGGAGACTCACGCCCACCAACAATCAACACCGCATACCACAATGCCGGGCGTGGTGGCTCACGCCTGTCATCCCAGCACTCGGGAGGCAGGGACAGGAGGATTGCTGAGTTCGCGGCGGCTTGCCTGGGCACCATAGTGAGCTCAGGGCCAGCCTGAACTACAAAGTGAGACCCTGTCTCAAAAAGCAAAAAAAAAAAAAAAAAAAAAGATTCAATATTAGTAACATATACAGTTCTTCAGGTACAAAGTATTCTTTCAAAGGATTAGTGCGAATGGCAGAGCCTTGGTATGGAATAATTTATGTACAGTTTGCCAAACACCTCCCCAACAGGTCCACTGAGATTCACCCTCGGCAGTTGATGGCTCCAGGAGCTGGAAGGCTCAGGCCGGCTGCGTCCTGCTCTCGCTGGAAGCACTGTCTCTGCCGTGTCCACCGAGACTGTCCTCTGTGTGGTGACAGCGCTGTCCTGCGAAGCCTTCTGTCCCCCGCAGGGTGAGGGGGAAAAGCCGACCTGTCAGAGCAGAGCTTCCCTCCTACCCACAAAGCATCTACATCTGAGCACAGTCCCGCTGGCGAGAACCTAATGTCCTGCCTTTCGGTTTCTCCGTGGGCTCCTCTCCCTCGTGCCCCCGCCTCAGGTTTGTGCACTTGCTAGAGCTTCTCCCGCGTCCTCGCTCTGCCACGCCTGCCGCAGCTTTTCGTTCTGTCTCTGCTGTTGCTGAGGTCCAGCGTGGACCTCAGAGACCCGCGAGTAGCTGGCTGAGTGCCCGGCTGGGCGCTGGGAAGGGCTGGTGGACTGGGGGTGGGGTGGGTGGAGCTGAGTGGGAAGCCTGCAGGCCGTGGAGGCTGGCTTGAAGGAGACTCGGGGCCTGGTGCCTTCCTCCCTCTCTTCCCGTCCCTGTCTTTCTCCTTCTCCCTCCCCGCACTTCTGTTTTCTGGCTGTGAGGTGAGGTTTTCTCTACTCTGTGTTCCCGCCTTGATGTGCTGCCTGGCCTCAGGTCCCAAGCGGCAGGGCCAGTGGCTCATGGGTGGGGCCTCTGAAACCTTCTCTCTCTCTCTACATCAGTTATCTCAGGTATTTATTATAGTGACAGAAATCTGACTCATAGCCCCTTTCCTTTGTGCTGCAGTAACCAGAGCTTACTGTTATCTTTTCCTCTCCTCCTTTCCTGCAGAGTACAACTTACAGGCTGAGGATTTCTGAAGAATCCATCCCACTGGCAGAGAGATTTGACAACTCGGTGTTACACCACGAAACCCGCTTAGGATCTGCAACTGGCCAACCACTATTTTTCTACTATAGAAATCACTTTACCTCTCTGGTTTTTAAGTACTTGTTTTTTAAAGTGAGGGCTCAACGTCCAGCCTGAACGATCTAAGATAGTACAAATTTTCCACTCTTTGTCCAAATTCTGCAGCCCTGAGAGTACTTCTTTCCAGGAGGTGCAGCCACAGATGGCACCTGTTCCTCCGCAGGGCCAGAATGGGGTCTCCCAGGACCCTCCTGCAGGGGTGGAACACTGCTCCCTGAGGGCACAGGGACAGCAACTGTCTAGAGGGAGGTGAAGCTGAAGCTCCTCTTCAGTCAAGTGGCTCAGAGTGGTAGAATGAAGCTCAGGAAAGTCCATTTCTCCTCCTACTGCCCAGTACTGCAGGGTCCTGACAACAGCCTTACTTAAGCCCAAATCCTGTCTCCCCTTGTAAACGGAAGTATTAGCACAGTAACCAAGTCAGGCAGGATCTCTGACCTCCAGGAGCAGGTATTTGAGAGAAAGATGATAAAACAACCAATAAATGATTAAGTACACTGTGATAAATGCCCTGAAGCAAATGGATAACACGGTCTGGTGTTAATAATCAAGCTAAGAATCACTGAAATAACATTTGTGTAGCTTTGGCTTTTATTTTCTGTTCCTTCTCTAACTCCTCTTTAAAAATAAGTTATCAGACAGTCATGAGATTTGTGCTTTGTTACTGCAAATAAACTGGCCTCCTCACTATCTTATTTAAAATGTCTCCTGCATTTTAAAGTTCTTTAAAGCAGATCACATTTTAAAAAATCATAGGCTCCTCATTTTCTCTTTTTTCTTTTTTTCTGAGAAAGGGTCTCACTTTGTAGTTCAGGCTGGCTCTGAGCTCACTATGTAGTCTAGGCAAGCCTCGAACTCAGCAATCCTTCTGCCTCTGCCTCCCGAGTGCTGGGATTATAGGCATGAGCCACCACACCCGGCACTGTGGTATGTGGTATTGATGGCCAGTGGGCGTGAGTCTCCACGCCCAGCATTGTATATGCTTACTGGGGATCGAATTCAGGATGTTGTGCTTGTGAGGCAGGTGCTGGAACCACTGAGCTAATCCTCCGGCCCAGGCTCCTCCTTTTTTTTTTTTTTTTTTTTTTTTTTTTTTTTTTTTTT
>PVIC010010219.1:0-43847 GCA_004025085.1 Thryonomys swinderianus | reverse complement strand
TCATGTAACTTTTAAGAGATACATAAGGAGATGGAAATGTTAACTCCCTCGATGTGCTCCTTCTGCTGTCCTTCTACTGTGCATGTATCAAACTGTCACACTCTACTCCATGTTTTGGGGTATGATAAAAATCATTACTGAAGAGTAAAATAAATAAATAAATAAAGGCAGTGATCAGAGGATGAAGCTGCAGATTTTAAAACAGTAAGTTTTGGCAAAGCCCATGGAAGCTGGTTGCAGCCTACACACGGGCTGCGGGTGGCTGAGATGGAGAAGCCTGTGTAGAGGACAGGCCGGTTAAACCGGGAACCAGGCAGCACCAGGTTCCAGGACTCCACCTCCCTCAAGTGCAGAGAGACAGGTCCTAAAGGAGTGTGGACACACAGGCCCAAGCCCGAGGGCATGAGGCAGGCAGTCTCTGAATCTTGCTCCTTCCCTTTCTCGATCAAATCAAGGAGAGGGATTCCGTGAAAAGAAAGAGGGTTCTGTGAGCAAGGGACAGATGCATGGCCTGGGGTGCATTATTACAAAAGAGCCCTTGCTGAGTAAAACCCCAGCCCCCCAACTCTCCAGCTGAATGACCGCAGGCTCCATGCTGCCCCCTGACCCTCCCGCTTGGCATCTGTAAAGTCCAGGCTATCTGGGGAAGGTTTCTGCACGTGCAGGATGCTTATGTGTTTGTTGCTTTAGTAAAAACGAGATGATACTACCACTCTTCTCAGGCCACAGTGTCAGTGAAAACTCTTTGGGGGCCATGAGAAAGATAAGGAGAAAGAAGGAATAGTTTTGTGAGGTGAACACAAAGCCATCTACTGTCATAATTTATGACTGCTTAATAGTAGGCTACACAGAGAAAGGGAAACATGTCTCTGCAGAAACATGTACAGAAATGTTATAAGCACAGTATTCAAGAAGTGGAGGCAACCCAAGTGCCCAGCAGCTGACAAGCGGATAGACCCCACGGTGCAGTCACACAATGGATGGAATGAGGAATGAATTATTGATACGTGTTCCAAGAGAAATGAACCTTGAAAACATTATGCTAAGTGAGAAGGCATCACAGAAGCCCACATATTGCACGATTCCATTTATACAAAATGTCTAGAATAAGCAAAGCTATATAGAGAGAAAGCAGATTTGTGGTTGCCAAGCTGAACGTAGAGGATTGGGAGAAAAATGAGAAGGGACTGTTAATGGGTATAGGATTTCCTTCAGGGAGATGAAAAGGTTTTAAATGTGTTCTAATGATAGTCATACAACTTTGTGAATACTAAAAAGCACTGCACTGTACCCTTTACAAAAGGTTCTCCCTGCTCCCAAGTACAGAACATTCCTCCGGCTAGGAGGTCTTAGGAATGAACTGTATGAGACGTAGGGTTCCCAAGGCTCCCTCACTTTACTCATGACTATCAGAAGATGCAGCGTCTTGGCCTCAGACTCGGCAGAAACTTTAGCAAGATCTAGGGAGGTTGCCTGTCTTCTTTCCATTTGCTTTTTTCAGTCGTACATGCTGCAGTCTTTTCCCACATGTGAGCCCTATGGTTAAAAATCATTCTTGGCTTGATCTTCACAGGCATATGCTTAAGGTAGGTAAGTCCTTCACGCCCAATTTAAGATTTAGGGAATCCTCTGAGAGGGCAGCTCTGGGTATTGGCTTTTCACTTGTACATACCATGAGGTCAGGGCACCAGCGTGAAAGCAAAACTTCTCCTACCAACTCAACCTAATAAGCAGTTACTGTCTTCAGCAAACAAATCTCAAGGAGAAGGTATTGGGAAATCATTCCCCTAAAAGGAAACAATGCTTGTGTATACAGGGGCAGGGGGAAGGGCAGGTAGGGTGGGTAGGGAAGGGAGAAAAATGAGAATTAAGTTGTGTCATATACTGGTATAAATTCTTTTTTTTTTTTTTTTTTCTTTTGGAGACAGGGTCTCACTTTGTAGTTCAGGCTGGCCCTGAGCTCACTATGGTGCCCAGGCAAGCCACTGCGAACTCAGCAATCCTCCTGTCCCTGCCTCCCGAGTGCTGGGATTACAGGCGTGAGCCACCACGCCCAGCATTATATGTGGTAACCGGGGATCGAACTCAGCTCCTTGCGCTTGCGAGGCAGGCGCCGGAACCACTGAGCTAACCCTCCAGCCCACTGGTATAAATTCTTAATGTGGAGTGTAATTTGTGATGTATATATATAATGTACCAATACAATGTACCGAAGTATAAAAAAATCATTCCCCATGCCCCACTCTAGTTTTGATTTATCTGATAAATATGCCAATAATCACTTGGAAAGCAGCCTCTAACATCATATTATCAGTTCCAGGAAATCAACCTTCCTCATAATAACCAACAGTGCTTTTAAGGGAACAGTGACATGAACAAATCAGCAGGCCAATTCATTTGCAAAAATAATCCTAACTGTAATAGTAATAATTACAATGACAAAAATTACCACATGAACTTACATGTCTCTAGGTAATGTTGGCTTTGGACTGCCAAGAATAAGACTGAAACGAACAAAGCAAATGAACAAAGTCTTTCCTATTTGAACATCCCAAGAATTAAATAGGAAAACATGTCTCCAAGAATTTCCAGGTAAAGCACTTTAATGCACAGGGTTAATAAAGCTTGTTTAAATGTTAAAGTAGCTTCACTAAATGTGCAGCACAGAAGACATAAAACAAATGATGGGGTCTCATGTTTTAGATCAGATTCCCGGGGGTCACTGGAGTGTCAGCTGTAAAACAGAAGCTTCTACAGAGACCTGGCATAATCAGTGTGGAAAAGTAGCCACTGGACCCAGTTTCCACGGAGAGATGTCAACTCCATTGGCCAAGTGTTATCTACAAATGAATCCAAGCACTACTGGAAGCCAGAACAGCATGGCTCTGGACAGGAAGCAGCTCTAAAACAAGAGAAAAAGGTAGCAGGATATTGGGTCTCACAAGATCTAAGTGTGGGTCCCACAAGATCAAAGCTGAACCACAAGAATAAAGCTCTCATATATCTCTATGTGAAAAAAATACCTTTGAAATTTCTAAACTTTGTTGGTCATAAGATGTGAATTTATTAAACTTAACGATTTATATTCATCTTTCAACAGTTTATGTTGATATCTGAGTTATTCAGTGGCCTATTCTGTTTGTGTCGGGGTGGGGTTAAAATATTCCTGACAGAAGCATGTTTTTCATAGGGCTTTAAAAAGGTGACTTCATTTTCACTGGTATTTTTTAATAATAGATTCCCCTAAGCACATTCTTACAGTGTTAGAGTAACTTCTAGTGACTTGGGTAACACTATAAATAGTGAGTGCAGTTATGGGGAAATAAAAATTATCTTTTATGTTTCGGCATTCATTGCTCAGTAACAACCTAAGAGCATTTCATTATATTGCCTTACTTTAAAAGAGTACACTATAATTCATACGGTGCTTTTCTCTCATGTGCTTGAAGGCTTCTTTGTATTAAACCACAGTTTTGTGGTCCAATTTCTGTAAAATTCTTCCAAAGACATTTGTCAACAAATGAACACTAAACATAAAGGTGAACTGGAATCTATGAACACCATCTGGGGAAAAATAATTGCTGACTAGAAACGGCAGAGACCATGACACTGAAATCATTCTGATAGTTCTGACACTAAAGAAGAGCCATCAAAAGATACAACAAAATACATAAAAATTGGAAGGAAATGTTTCTCACACAAGCTGCGGTACTGTTTTAAGCAGAAGGGGAAGACCATTGAACACGACTGCTATTTGCTGGGTTTTAACTACACCAGCATTAAAGGCTGAATCTGTAACTCCAAATCAGAATAGCGGCCGAGAGAAATGTTTCTTCCCATCACAGGGCATGTGTGTGGCGTGGTGCAGAGCCTGTGTTTTAATGTGGAAGCACATCACTCTGACAGCCCCATTCTGACAAGCTTGCAGCGTCCTCGCCGTTCTATTTCTACCTCCTCACAGAACAGCATCAGCAACATGTGCGATTTGAGTCTGTCAGATGCTCCGCTAACAACAGGGACATTTTTACTCGTCCGTGGAGACTGAGCTCCCCAGGCAGAAGCATCTCCAGGACTCGGCTTCCACCTTTCACTTCACAGTCTGATGAAGGCAAAAGGAGTACTTCTACACGTGCACACGGATTAGAAAGAAGCAAGGTTTGCAATCTGCACATTGGCTCCGTGGGGCAAACCACTAACTCATCAGATACATGTAAAAGCAAACATAAAATCCATGAATTATTCTCTGTGTTGACAAACTATAAAATGCTCAGAAATTTTATATTAACAAGCTCTTTTATTTCAATGTGTAGGATTTCTTTCTCCCTTGTAAGTGTGAAGTACACACACACACACACACACACACACACACACACACGACAATTACAAACTCCAGAGTTCTTTAACCTTTAAAAACCAACATAGTAATTATCTTGCAAGATATCCGGCAACAATACTAGCAAAGGATCCTTTTCCTCCTCAGTTCCTTGAAATAGTTCTTGGCTTTTTTACAGTTTTTCTTTCGCCTGGGCAAAAGATGTTCAAAAAGGGGGGCTGGAGGGTTGGCTCAGTGGTTCCGGCACCTGCCTCGCAAGCGCAAGGTCCTGAGTTCAATCTCCGGTAACCACATACAATGTTGGGCGTGGAGACTCATACCCACCACCAATCAATACCACATACCACAGTGCCGGGCGTGGTGGCTCACACCTATAATCCCAGCACTCGGGAGGCAGAGACAGGAGGATTGCTGAGTTCCAGGCTTGCCTGGGCTACAGAGTGAGCTCAGAGCCAGCCTGAACTACAAAGCGAGACCCTGTCTCAAAAAAAAAAAAAGATGTTCATAGGCATGAATCCTACTAAACATAAATTAGGAGATAAAATCAGTATTCTGATTCATGAGGACATTTGAAGCACCTCCAAAGGGAATGTTTCTCCAAACAGAGAGTATTAAATTTTAAGAGCAAGGCTATCATCAAACCGAAAGCAGAGAAAAGTACACATAAGTTAACTTGACAAGCCCGTACTGATAAAGCATAGATAAATGCTATCTGTGGGTTATATGTCCGGGACAGGCTGTCCCCAGTTTATGAATGGGCTGTGCACAGAAAAGTTCCTTTGTAAATCAGTTATTTGGAACTTCAAACTCATTTTCTCAGACAGATTGTGTTAACCAATAGCGCTTAGTTTGGCAGGAAGGCAAACAAATTAGGCCCATCATGTGGTCTCTCTGTAGGTCCAACAGGCCTCATGCAAGTTGTTTCTATGTTCAGTAGGGAATAGCTGATGAAGAAACGGGGAGCCGCTGGGTGAGAAGGTTTGTTTTCCCTCTCCTGGGAACCTCCAAGGGCTTTTCTGGCATCCTCTGCCTCTCATGACATGCTCCTCCCACTGCCTATGTGGTTCACACCACCGTATAACAGAGCACAAAAATAATTTTTTTTTCTTTTGCGGTACCAGGGATCAAACTCGGGCCCTTGTGCATCCAAGGTTGGCGCGATACCACTTGAGCTAGATCCCCAGCCCCTCACAAAAATAATTTATATCGTTAACCATCAAGCCTTGCCTTCTGCATCCGTCCTTGATGGAAGGCCGGCCAAGGGTTCAGCAAAGAGTTGTTTCGGAGTTTGACGGTAGGTTCAACCTTAGGAGAGAGACTGGGGTATAACCAAGATCTAAGTCTGAAACACAAATGCTGAGATGTCTCACGTGAAGAGAATGGAGCCAGGCATGGTGTCACGTGTCTATAATCTTATCACTCAGAAGCCTGCCACAGGAAGGTCACCAGGACTTGGGAGGGCATCCTGGGCTACTAGTGAGTAGTGAGTTCAAGGCCAGCCTAGACCGCACAGCAAAACTCTTGTCTTAAAAAGTCAAAATAGAAAATAAAACAAAAATAACAAAATGATGGTAGAATTCATGCCCATGAACATCTTTTGCACAGGCAAAAGAAAAACTGTAGAAAAGCCGTGAACGATTTAAAGGAATTATCGAAAGTGGTAATGTCAGAAATTCCCTTGGGGTTTAGTAATGGTGAAGGGAAACAGGACCCAGGTCCCGGGAGCACAGCTCGCAGAGGCAGAACAGGCTCTCTCCCCACAGCCACGGGTGAAACGCAGGGTTTCTGACCTGAGCCCAGCATGGTGCCGGCTCACTCTTCCTCCCCTGAAGAAAACACCGGGGACAGAAGTTTAGATCCGGATGGATCTAAACAGTCCTAACAGATCAGCTCAATGGGCTCCTGATGCTTCTGGCCGGACGGAACATCCTCCTGCAAAAGGGTGTTCACAGCTGACACCAAGCGAGACCACAGCGCCAGGCTGAAGGGGCACCCGGGTGTGCCAGAGGCTGGTGAGTCGTCCAACCAAGCGGTTTCTCTGTCCTCCCTGATGTACAGGCTGGTGTTTCCCAGCTTCGCCTGCAGTGCACCATGCCCGAGTCTGGTCTATGCCACGAGTGAACCCTCACTGAGGCCAGCTGCCCTCCCTCTGCCCAACTGCTGGCCGGACACAGAAAATGCTCACGTCTCCCAGTATCCCTGGGAACGGCCGAGCCGTGAAGCGGAAGGCCCCTGGGCCTACAGATCAGCTCCCTATTCGTGCACTGCGCCTCACCCTGACTGCAAAATACCCCGGTCACTTGAACATGATCAGAGGAAGCTGTCCTTCCACTGTGTCCCCAGCACTTGGGCTGTGTGTTCCTGCGACTCTGCACCCCTGCACTCTCCACCATCACCTCTTTATCTCAGCACAGGGTGTGATCCTCGACATCCATTTGCTCTAAACAGTTCGATGGGTCGGTGTGTCCTCAAACAAAGTGGCCCACGCTGCTGAGATTTTGCATGCATCTAGCAGTCGTAGGTTTTCCCCTTCCTTCACCGCGGCTGGCATATTTAACACGAGAAAGACCCCCTTACACCTTTCAATCTGCTTGGCACTGGAAAATAAAATTTGTTAAATCATTAACCTCCCTCTGAGACTCCCCCAAAGTCACTGGGCGATCTGAGTATTACAGGGCAGCCCCGAGGGAGTAAAATATAGGACATTTCTTGTCATTTTTCTCGCTTCTAAGAAGGTTTTCTTCCCAGTTATTTCCAGTTCGCAACGACGGAAATACGGACAAGAAAGGAAGTAGCAGATTGTTTTTTTCTGACTAAATCCGCAGAAGTGACATTGCTTGAACTTTGAGGGAAGTAGCTTGCTAGCTTAATCCATTCATCTATTCACCATTCCTTCAACTTCTTTTTAACAGGGGAGAGGAACAGAGACATAAAAGTAAAGATAAGCTTGAAAGAGGGAAGGAAGTAAATACTCCCCATGCCTCGCTTTGTAAACATCCCCCTTGTGTGAGGGCTGAGCTGCCACGGGGAACAATGAAAACTCTGGATCCAGCTATAATTGGAAACGGATTTCGTCTGATTCCAAAGCTAGGCTTTACACCCTTGCTCCCTGCGCGGTTATTTCCTCCACCCGTCCCACACTGTCGCGCTTCTAGAAAAGTCTGCTGGGTAAAATGACTTCCAGGCTTTCTAGGAGGAAGAGCAGTGACCTCGATTGGGCGCCATGCCCCGAGCCTGCACGTCTTCCTCAGGGAGCTCTGCAGAGGGCCACTCAGTTAGGCCTTTTCCTTGCAGTGTCTGGGACAGACAGTGAAGTCACGATGGTTTCCAGAGCTCAGCACACGACTTCCGCTTCCACCGCCAAAGAGAGAGCCCGAGACGAGACGAGGTGCTGACGGTAGCGAGCGCGCTCTCCCCACCAGGCACTTGGAGACAGGAACGAAACGGAGAAGCACCCTGTGCTGTGGAACAGTCCCTGGGACAATGTATTTCTATATACAACTTTTCTATAGAACCATCAAGTACCATGACAATTTTGAAATAGGTTCGCTATGAAAAAAGATTGAAGTCAACACATTAGTTAAAAAGGACACAAAAGATTCTTTATCCTGCCCGTTTCGACATACGTGCTTCCACAGGAAGCCTGTAAGAGAGGCCTGGCGGCCACTTCATAAGGTTCTCTGCCATTTCCAACATCCACTCCACAAAAGGTGTGTCTCCTTTTCATGTCCTGCACAAAACATCAATTCATATTGCATCCCATAATTCCATTTAAGCCGTGCTTTAAATGCACCACAGCCTGCTCATTGTTTGTGGAAACTTCCCATATTAAAAAGGTATCTGAAGCTTAAGTTTACATGCTGCTAGGGCTATGGTCAAGGTTCAGTTTCGGGGCAGACTCAGAAACTTCTACAATTTCCTATTTTCAGTTAATTAGGAAACACGGTTAACTTCCATCATCTATTGTCAATAAAATGTTTATTTAGTTCAATGATTGACTAATGTCAAAGAAAGAATAAGAACTCAATTGTCAAGAAACGATCTTATAATGCTAGGAGACAAGGAGATCTGTTTTCAAAGGCTTTCAAAGCAGAATTCTAATTACTTCCATGTAATCTAATGTGCACTTTAAGTCCCCACAAGGTAAATACACCCACCGTCCTCATGCTGCCCAAGCTGCAATGCCATTTGCTCCCACAACTAAGTCCAACGGGATGGCCTAACAGACTGAAGTTGCTGATTCTCCTTGTGGAGATTTTTTAAAAAATATATATTGTGATCCTTAAGCTACTGGCAAAAATTTATAAAGTAATTGATCCATACAAGAGAAGAAAAGCCAGATAAACCTCTTCTTAAGTAACGCAGAAAGGGGGACAAACCCAGGAAAACAGCAGAGAGACACAGCTAAACCTACCTAGAGGAGCCTTAATAGGCAATACTATACACACTGAGAAGACACGGTTCTTAAAGATGAAGAGCTTGCAACTTAAGCAGGCACGAGCTTTTTCTACTTCTACAAAACTGTCTTTTTGGCATTTTCATTTTCATGTCTGGTACCTTTGGGATGCCCTGGCACAGACCAGGAGGTATGTACGGGCTTTATCTAAGCAAAATGATGATTCCATGTGTTTTTGTTTGTGTTTTGTGTGTGTAAGAGGCATCCAAGAGTAGGCTTGAGCTCTTTCTCCAGGGGAAAGAAGTGTCATCTTTCAAGACAGTCCCACAGTGTCCATTGCTGCCAATGGAAACAGAGTAGACCAATGTCTTCTACTCTCTTCTAAAGGACAGAGACCTCTCCTGGACATCTAAACATCCATTGAGTCCAGCCCAAGCCACGAATTTCTGATCCTCGTCTTAGTGTATACGGACACTGTATATTCACACTTTTTAATCCTCTATCATCACCTACAATTCGCCATTCTTCAAAATAGTTACTCAAATAGCTGCTGAACAAGTTATTCCAACTACTCAACCAATATCTCCTGTCTTGTAAGCGTGACCCAGGAATAATCTTTGACATCCTCCAGATCCATCAGTTACTAAGTTCTATGACTCTATTGCTTCACATGCTCTGGAACATGTGATCTCGTCTTCCTTCCTTCCTGCCCTTCCAGAATCTCCTTAGCTATCACTAGGTCCCGACTTGAGAGTCGCAGCTCCCCATGGGCCCTGCAAAAGCGAGAGGAAAGGGCACGCTCTACCTTGTGTTCTGTGTCCCAGCTGGGGTGTTCTGTGGGTTAGGTATATCAAATATAGTTTTGGCTTTTGGCATCTTCAGCTTCACCATGGCTTTATCAGGATGCAAACCCTACTGCATGAGTCAAAGAGCATCCATGTAGACCACCTGATCGAGTTGCTCCCCAAATAAGCACGTGTGCCACCGTTTCATGGGCTCCATCAACTTCCAACCCCTGCCAGGATCTAATGATCTCTGGCTTTGCTCTCCTGAGCTGTCCGGCTTTCCTTCTTACTGACAGTAAATCAACACCATACTTAGCCTGCTTCTCTAGTATGCCCCTCCAAGGCCATCTGTCCTCTTCCCTTTTTGTTTTCTTTTTGAGATAGGGTCTCGCTTTGTAGTTCAGGCTGGCCCTGAGCTCACTATGTAGCCCAGGCAAACCTCGAACTCAGCAATCCTCCTCTCTCTGCCTCCCAAGTGATGAGATGCTAGGTGTGAGCCACCACGCCCGGCATTTGTGGTATGTGGTACTGATTGCTGGTGGGCATGAGGTATCACATCCAGCATTGTTATTTGTGGTTACTGGGGATCAAACTAGGGACCTTGAGTTTACTAGGCAGGTGCTGGAACCACTGAGCTAGATTTCCTGCCCCTCCTTCCCATTCTTTGTCACTGCTGTCCCTGTACCTGGAATTGGCCACTCAGTTTGCTCCACCTGTGGATGCTACACCTCCATTCAAGGTCTACATCAACTTTGGTTCCTGTGTGCACCTGACAGCTCCCACCATCTGCCACCTCTCTCTCTCTCCCCTTCTCCCTCCCTCTCTCTCTCTCTCTCTCTCTCTCTCTCTCTCTCTCTCTGCCCACTGCACCCTGTGCTGGCCCCAGCCAATCTCCCAGTTGCGTATTGTCAGACATCGTTCTGTAACAGCTTCTTGGCCATCGGTACTAGGCCTTCACCTACGTGCTTTAGAGAAAATGTAGACTGACGCAGCGTTGCAACATTAGTAGAACTCATTTCCAGCTTCTCCCCGGCCTCATCTTACATCTGACATCACCACAAAACATGATGGAAACTAGAAAATCAACCTGGCAAGACTAGTAAATAAATACAGAATCAGTGAGGATTTCACCAGTTCTTCTAAACAGTTATGTCCACATCAGGACATTTCTCCCATCTCTACCAATTCTTTTGTCCTTCCTTATCCATAAAGACTCTTTTTTTTTGTCCTTCCTTATCCATGAAGACTCTTTGTTTTCTCTGTCTTTTATTTTATTAGTGTATGTTTGTGATACATAATAAATATATTCATTGTAAGGAATTGGTAGATACACACTGTTGAAGAAGAGTGGTCAGTTATTTTCTAAAATGTTTTCCCAGGTGGCTCTGCCTAATATTTTCTCCTGATTCCCTTTAGATACTGCATGACAACAGGAACATCGTGTTAAGGGCTCTTACAGTACCAAAATGTCTCCCTCGAATATCAGCTTTAGCAGGATCACTCAAGGAAGGCTGTGTGGATTCTCCACCACAAGGCCCTATTTTTCTCCTGGCAGTTACTACATGTTTTAGAGGCAGATCTCTTGAAATTTACAAAAACTTTGTGTCTGCTTAAAGTTTTGCCCTTGATTCTCCTCCATTTAATCCACTCCTGAACATGGAGTTCATCCACCAGCAGAACTTTCCTCTGGCAACTGTTACTATGGATTCTGATACTCTTCTCCTCCCTCATTCCCTGCCCATTAGTAAAAATTTTCCCCCTTTCTCCCACTTAGTTATTTATTCAGCTTTTGATTCATGGTAGGATGGACTTCTAGGTATTTATTTTATTCCTTAGGTAACAACCCAATATTTTTTCCATTACTTAAGCTGCTCTAGCCCTCAATTAGATTTTATACCATTTGGGAAAACACATGACCATGTCGATTTTTTTTTTTTACACAGTCCCTGATATCTAACACAATGACAGACACACAGTAGGTTCTAGATTCTTTCATTCATTCATCCATTCCACATTATACAGTCTTTAGGGTCTTGCTTGGGGTGCTAGAGTTACTGCAACAATAAACGATCAGTTCTTTCAAGTGCTTTATAATCTAAGAGAATCACATGTGTGTTCACAACTTTTTGCTCAAATATTTAGGAAGTATAGCAATGGCCCAAAGGTGAACAGACTGTACTTGGAAAAAAAGAAAAGAGTGACAGGTAAGAAAATCTTTCTTGAGATGAAACAGTGTTTAGATTCCTTCTTAACCCCACTGCTGACTCTAAAGTAAGTGACCATTAAAATATCTAAAGATAAAACTAATTAATTCACTAATTAAATAGGGACAAATGCTAGCCAACAGACACCCAATTCCTATATCATATGAACTTATTCCTAAAATCAAACCCCAGCGGGGTACTTCTTAGGAAGATTCAATATACTGAGCACAGGCTCTTTATATAGCAACTTCGCTTTATTAACAAAGTGGAAACTTTCGGTTAGAGCTAAGGTTAAAAAAAAATCTAACTAAGGTTAAAAAATATCTGAGAAGCTATTTGTCTTAATGCAGTTTTCAAATCTGATTTCATGGTTTGTTTTTTTTTTTCCTTCACAGGGAATAAGGGAGAGAAAATAGGAAGCACCATCAATCAAAAATGGACTTTCTGTTTCTCTGCTTAATTCAATTTTCTTGTACTACTCCTACTGTTATTTTCCAAACAAAGCTGTTCTTTTCTACGTGTGATAGTTCAGCCCTGCAAATGTCCCCAGGAACAACAAACAAACAATTGCAGCACATTTTCTACCACCAATTACACTCAGCAACATTTTTCAAAGCATTCTGAATTCCAAGCAAGCAGAGACACATCTAAAACACACTGCTTCCTTACAAGTTCCCCACACAATAGAGAATTTGTATTCAGACGCCTATTGACACTTCAACCTGTTAATATTTAACTCCGCTATTGTTCCAAATAATGAATAAGCCAACTCTCTCCTGCACACACAATGTTACATCATGCACTGTAATTACCATAGTAAATGCAGAGAAGGAATTTCACTCTATTTCCTCTCACCCTTCCTAATTAATGTCAAAGTGTCTTTTCTATGTTAGAGCGCTCGCGCACAAGCACACACGCACGTGCACACACAGGCACCCACACGACACACGCACACATAGGCATGAATGCACCCTCCAATGTGCTCATGCGCCCACAGATTCATCTCCACATCACTGTCCTTTTGTAAATAAAGCTTGTTCCACCCCCTGGCATGCCTGAGAACTCATACAAATAGCACATGAGCCAGTTATTTTCTTTGGTTAACTTTTACAGGAGATTAAGATAAAAAGCTAAAAAAAAAGGACAAGTAGACACTTGGCGATTAAGAGACAAAAGCTAATGAGACAGATGGGCTGATGCATATAGGGAACTTGAGCACCACGGCCCACTCGTGGTAAAGGCAGACACTCGGGCGGGGCCGGCCCCGCTCCAAGTCTTTAGGGTTCAGCCTCTTTCTCACTTGGCTCTAGTTCCCAGCTCTGCTCACCAGATCCCCCCTTTTCTTCCCAAAGCTCCCTACATAAGGGTTAGTAAATGAAATAAGACTTTTTTAAGTTCGTCATTAAAGAGTTGACTGCTCGACAATATTTACTATAAAATCATGTCATTTATAGCTCAACAGAGAGTGGACACTATTACAGAGCTTGCCAGGAAATCTTCAGAAAAATTCTATAAACATGAGAGAATTTCCGGGCCAGAAAAAGGAAAAGGAGACAAAAATAATTCATGTGTTTTTAAACATTTTTACACAATAGATTTCTTTCCTCTATGTGAACAATCCTCTGTTTTATTCTCATATGTGGTTATTGGCCCTAAGAGCTTGCTCTATACTATAAATACATGGCAGTTTACAGAAACAGCACACACACAAGCCTCTGCAGTTCGCAGAACTCTCTTTTCTGGACATTGGACCCATGCCTTGGGCTCGCCTTGCTATGTTACTGCCTCACTTCTAAGCTGGGTACCCCCAGAGCACAAACATTTTGGAGTCTATTATCTCACTTGCTTATCTCAATGTCTTTGTCAGATTGATGATTATAATTACCACGATTTTAAAATCAGAAAAAGAAAGAAAAACTTCCCAGATTTTTAAGTGATTCCTCTAAGGTCACAAACCCAATAAATCAAAGATCTAAAACTCAAAACCATTCATGTCTCGTACGAAATCTTATTTTTTTCTACTTCCATGAATTTTATTTGATTCATGAAGTAAAATTACCGAATTCACATTTGTGGTCCCATTTTATCAAAGCGAAGACTACATGAACTGTCACTGCCTAAGGTTTCACGTGCTTCCAAATCAAACTGAACCTTCCATCCCTCGACTTTCTTCTGCAGTTCTCCTTTCCAGTGAAACTTGGAGGCTGAGGCTGCTTTGTCTTCTGCTGCCCGGAGGCCCTGGAATCTTCCTTTGCTAGATCTGAGGTCTCAGGCTCCAGTGATCTGATCATCTCTAACCACGTTCCCAAGTCATTTTATTATTGTTATTATTATTATTGTTGTTGTTGTTGTTGTTGTTGATGATGTGCCTTTTGCTTTTTGACCTTATCCACTACAACTTCCATGTTGCGGTTCTAAAATCTAACACACAGGATGCACACATTACGGAAAATATAGAGTTCTCATTTTTACTTAACCAGAGTTATCTATAGTTGTGTGTGTGTGTGTGTGTGTGTGTGTGTGCGCGTGCACGCACATGCATGGTAATGCTGGGGGTGGAACCAAAGACCCTGCACATGCTAGGTGAGTGCACATGCCACTGAAACACACCCCTGGCCCCAAGTGTATTTCTAGAATCTCCTTTCCTTATCATTGCTTTTACCAAGACCCTGGAATTAACAGAAGGGTTTTCCTTCCTGGTCTGCCGATTTGTCTATGCAGAGTCATTCGAAACATATCGCTGCATCACTCCCTCCAGCCTGGTGCATTCTGATGTCATAAATACTTCACTAGGCTATTAGCCTCTGAGGGACAAAGTGGGAAAGGTGGCTTTTTCACAACAGATCTGTTTATGTCCACACACGGCCACTGGGAGAACAGAGAGACAGCGGATCACGAGATGATGGTTTCGTGGACACCAGATCAGCCCCTGCCAGGTACACGCAGGAGGACTTGGCAGTGAGCACTGTTTTCCAACAGGGACACAGGTTGGCACCTGCTGGGCTCTGGTCCGCACTGTCTGAATGGTGAGCGAGTCAGACTCTGGGGCAGATCGTCTTCCCTTCTTGTTGCCCAACTCCACTTTCCCTGCTGTTTTAATTGAATTATTTTGAAATCTGCTATTTCTGTCTCACTCCTTTTCCCCAAACTGTCATATAAGTACTGCAGCTTGACTATCACACAGCTGCCAAATTTCACTCCAGAGATGGCTGCATCTCCGCGCCAGGCAGAGTGACAACCCTCTGTACCATCTGAAGCCTCGCTGAGAGGGTTAAGCATCTGGAAGGGGGTTGCCTTGGTGCCTGAGAGGGGTGTTTGGTCTTCTTTTGGTTTTAGCTCCACCGCTGGAGAAGCAGGTCACCGGCGCCACCTGAGCCTGAAGAAGATTCGAACCCAAGAACAACTGGAGACATATGTACTGAAACGCACGGGGAGAACACAGCAAGGATTGTGGCTTTTCATAGATTCTTTTCTACCGAGATTTCAAAGCCTTAAAATATCAAGGATGAAAAATGGCAATTTTTAGAAATGGAAGAGGCCTCAGGGAGCGGCCCACTCATGTTCCAGATGGGGAACTTGAAGGCCCAGCGTCACTGAGCACCTTGTGCAAAGCTTGCCCCGTTCTCAAGTCCAGGGGGACTGTCCTCGAACTTGGGTTCCTCTGCAGACACTCACAGGGTCACGCCTCTGCTGTCACGGCTGACCACAGCCCCACCTCCTAAAGCACACAACACTAACCATGGATTTCTTATTTCATTCATGTTTACTTATTTCAGATACTCGCTAGGATCTCCACCAAAATAACCAGTGTTAAGTAGGAAAAAAAAGGCACCATGGATATGTGTTCAGGCCGCATTCTCTATGGGCCAGACTAGGACAGGAATGGCGAAACTTTTAGAGACCAAGTGCCCAAGCTGCAACCCCAAATGCATGTACATACCACAAAGCACCCACACTGCAACTAAACCTGAAAAGTGAGGTTTTAGTTTAGAAAAAACAACTACACCGTTTGTGATATCATCAGAAAGAGGCTCCGTGTGCCTGCTGTGACACACGAGTTTGCCACCAAGGTCCGAGCGTCTTAATTATATACTCCTAAGGTCCTAGGGTATAACTTCCAACAGGGATTTACTGCCCCGATATAAAGCAAAGAAAAACGAAGGACAGACAAAAAAGAATCTGTTGAAGGAGAAAATAGAGGTACAAAAGATAACAGCCAAGTCAAAGAAGCTACCTTCCCAATTTTGCTAAAACATGTAGTAAAAAAATCTAAAAATCAGTGATGTCCTTCTCATTTCATCTAAAGAAATGACTCTTTTTGATGCTGTTTGGCCTACAACTGTTCTTGTTAACTTCAACGACTCCCAAGACATTCTATGTATTATTTCCACATCTTCTAATGGTTGTTTCAATACTAACTGAATGATTCACCATGCAACACCAACTAAATGAAAGGGGTGTTGGGTCTTGAGTTAGGGGGAAAGGGCTGAATCATTTTCATGTCCCCCTTTTACTCTATATACTACCAGCTATAATATTTACCATTCTAGAACTCAGAAAGGGTATTTAAGTGGTCCATTTCATTTAATGAACACTAAGAGAAAAAAAAGTAATTTGAAAAATATCACAGGATGTCGTTTTGATAAAGGTATAATAGAGGATGCTATCTCCCTCTGGTCAGGGCTCAGACTTCAGCCTCCATGGAAAGCAGCAACTGTATGCTGGGGAAGGAAATCCCAGGGGTCATTTATCTGCTTTAGGATCCCAATGTGGAAAGACTTTATGGTAGATTTTTATATTAAACATTTTCCAATGTGTTTTACTCCATCAGATAACAAAATATTCTGCTGGACTTTGTGAAAGTTATTACAACTATCTGTATGTTTCTATCCTGCCACTATAAATCATATTACTTCTAGAACTTGTAAAGAATAAAATGCTTCATGGAGAAGGCTGGTAAGTTATTTTTGAAACTCTAATGTACTCCAAAAGACTTTTTGAAAAGCTATGCGTACATATAAAACACTACGTATTCTTGAATCTTTGACCCCACATATTTCTTTCTGCCATGAAAAATATCACTAAGTGTCTTAATGCCTTCCCCTCAACTGGCTATGAATTATGGAGGCTGTCTACAGGCTGAAAGAATCGCAGTGGCAAAATGAACAACATACTTGTGTTGAAAGTTAAACTTGGGGGAGATGTCTATTTAAAATACTTAGTGGACATCAAGATGGTTTTCTTACCACTGGAAAGGATATCACCAATCCCTGAGTGGAAAAGGCCCCATGTTCCAGAACGCATGTCATTCAGAGGATGTGTGACTACAGTGGTCTTGTCAAAGAAAAGAAAAGGCCTGGTTCCTTTTCATGGTAAATATTTGAGCCCCAGAATACAGCAGCTGACAGGGTGACTTAAGAGGGAAAAGGCCATTACCAACAGCTTTTACCCAACCCATCTGTAAGTCCAAAGGCGAGAAAAGACATCTCTGTATGGATCCTACTATTTAAAAGCCCACTCGATACCAACATCCAGGGAGGGAGGGAAGAACTGAGAACCACAGTCCCATGCACAACGCTGACGGAGGGCACCAGTGACTAAAGTGCCCAACTTGTAAAACCTAGACAGACTATTTTGATCTGGAACCTAGACTGACTTCAGGGTTAAAGTTAATTATGCATGTATACAAATGGTAGAATTGATTTGATATTTAATCTCACTCTGTAGTGTAAAGTTAGTGGATAAAGGAGGGAAAGATAGTAAGTACACTCTGCAAAGCCGTCACCCCATTTCTTCATTTGTGGGGTGAGTCAAGAAAGCAAGAAACCCTGTTCTGCAGTGTTGTTTACCACGGTTTCAGTTACCCACGGTTAGCTGCAGCCTGAAAATATTAAATATAAAGTTCCAGAAATAAACAATGCATAAGTTTTAAATTCATAACTTTTAAATGTTTAAATGATGCTAAGTTTAAAAATTCCAGAAATAAACAACTTCTAAGCTCTGTGCAGCATGATGAAATCTCATTCCTTCCCACCCAGGAGAGAAGCACCCCTTGGTCCCCACAGCCAGCCGCACTGACTGTGCGGACCCCATGTGCCACTCGGCAGTGGTGCTGCGGGGTCCGTGCTCAAGTGACCGTGGTTCTACCTAACAGTGGGCCCCACATTACACATTTTTATTGCGTTATATTGATAGACTTGTTCCTTGTTTATGATTGCTCTTCATCTTCTACTGGACCTAACTTATAAACGAGATTTCACCACAGACAGTAACGTCTAGGAAAAAGCATCCTATACACAAGGCTCAGAGCTATTTTTCAAGCAGCCCCTCCGGAACGTGACCCTGAGGGTGAAGGAAGAACGTACTGTTACCACAGACCGTGACAGGGGAGAACGACACCCGCTTTCTAACACATACACACAGTCGTAGAAAATAAAAGATTCGTTTCTCCTGTTCTTAGTGGTCTGTACTGTCAGCACGACGCTGGTGTCAGCATCACCGCCTGCCCCTGACTGCTCTCGGGTTCTTGCTGCTCCGGGTCTTCCCCATCAACATCTTCCCACATCAGATGCCTCCCACGTCTCCCCTGACAATGGGCCAGTCAGCTCCCTCTGCTCAGGACTGTGCAGACCCCCGTCTACCCTGTGCCCTCGGTGCCTCCAATGCTGAGCACCCTCGAGAACAAAACCAGCTCCTAACGAAGCATATGCCAGGTGACTACGTGAGTGACGAGTGACTGGATGAGAGTAAATCGAGACACTGTCATCTTTCTGATGGTTCAAAAGTTTGGCTTTAGGGCCGGAGGGTTAGCTCAGTGGTTCCGGTGCCTGCCTCGCAAGCGCAAGGTCCTGAGTTTGATCCCCGGTAACCACATATAATGCTGGACGTGGAGACTCATGCCCACCAACAATCAACACCGCATACCACAATCCTGGATGTGGTAGCTCATGCCTGTCATCCCAGCACTCAGGAGGCAGAGACAGGAGGATTGCTGAGTTCGCGGCGGCTTGCCTGGGCACCATAGTGAGCTCAGGGCCAGCCTGAACTACAAAACGAGACCCTGTCTCAAAAAAAAAAAAAAGTTTGGCTTTAGTTCTCTGTGGGCCACATCCTATGCCAGCCACCCTAAATGTCCTCCCTGGCTCCCTGTGGGCTGTTCTCAGCAGCAATTCAACTTGGACTTGCAGCTTGCAGCAATGCTCTGGAGTACGTACAACGCTGAAGGGAACACCCGAAAACTGCTAGGCCACACACGAGGTCACAACACCGTCAGATATGGTTAAATTCACCCACCGCCCTGCCTCCCAGAGAAATTTATCCTGGTCAATCCTTGATGATCAACGCTCTCTACATTTCTGCACACCAGCTAGTGATCCACAGCTAGAGAATTGTTTCTTCCTCTCTGTTTGAGTCTCTATTGATTCTGCAGCTTAGGCGGAAGCTAAGTGTTATCCAAATACCAAATGTTCCATATGGTAGAGTTATTACCATTCTCACTGCGGTACATACGGCCCTTCTACCTACACTCACGAGGTGCCTCATCTGAGTCAGAAAAACATTAGGAACTCTTTTCCTGGCCAATATCTGCCAACACATTTGTTGTCCTCTCTCCTTCCATGACCTCATTAATTTTGCTGAATTAATACACACACACAACATACACAAATACAAGTTTCATTTTCTTATTCATCCTCATAATCACTTAAAGGAGAATAATTTATGACCCATTAAAGAGGAATTCTTATGCTAAAATGTTTTAATTAGGAATTCAGATGTTCCTTTTCTCAGAAATACAGAGTCGTTCAAATTAGACTGGAAATTAGGGCCCAAGTGAATGCAGCGTCTATAGATACGAGCTAGTTGCAGGGAAACCAGGGAAAGGCAGGCTAATGCCATCCAAGTGGCCCTGCATTTGTGTCTCAGTGCCAAATAATTCTTTGGCCCATTGTCCTTTCGCTTTTCAGCTTTAAGATGCAGCCAAAGAGTGGTGGGACTCAGAATGCCACAGCTTTCACTTTTGTGTTTTTGTAGGATAAGGCATGCGTTGCCAAAGCGCTGGGGTAAGGGGCTCTTAATCTACCTTTCTTCCACTTATTTAGCGAAATGAAGCTTAGTTAGCACTGGGAGGAAGAGCTGAGCCAAGTAGAACAAATCACATATGGTGCCAGCCAGCGAGGGACTCTGGCCGTGGCGCCCACAGAAGGCCCTGAATGGGCCTGGCCCAGGACAGCTGCTGTGCCACCCCGCTGTATGGGGTGGGAATGTGGCTCCGCTCCCCCAAGGGGCTGACCCCGGGGCTCCCGTCAAAGCCCTGGGGAAAATGGGTCTCTCACTAAAAGTCTCCAATTTGGACAATCTCTCCAAGACTAGAATCACTCTATGAATGCAAACCAAAGTCATTCAGAAGTCCGTTCAACTTTTTCAGACAGCAGGAGGACATTAAAAAAAAAAAAAAAAAAGGAAGAAAGGTAGAAAAATCATACAAAGCTGAGATTCTGCCATGGTCAACATCACACTTTGTATTAGTTGACTTCTGTTGTGATCGTTTTCCTACATCCTTAAACATTCTCTTGATATACGATGTTTAGTGGTTTTAAACACATCGTATTTATTCACTTGAAACTATACCTCATGAGAAGGGTACTGTTTCTACTTTAAACTTTACAAATGCAGACTTGCCCAGTGTCATACCTGTAGAACACAGCAGAGCCGCAGTCGGAGCCCAAAATATCCAGATCCGCAGTCTACCCCTGTGGGTCCCCAGCCTCTGTGTCCTGCAGGGCTGTCATGGTTATGGTTAATCATGTTCCCAACACTGGGTGCACACACACAAGCACGCAATCACTGAGCTGTAGAGCTCCAGGCAAATGTTTATGCAGACTTTTAAAAATGCATCTTTTAATTCTTCTTAAGAAAAGAGAAACATAGTTTTCCACTGGAAATTATTGCTATCCAGTGATTTCACAATTGTCTAAAAATACTTGGCAGAAAAGGAAGAACTTGAAATTCCCTAGGGATCTTCTACTACTTTTTGATCTAGAATTACTTCTCAAGTGTCAAAATTTGCTGCGTTTCAAGCCTGCTACTGTCTACAAAAAGAAGATCTCCAAACCAGCATGATTTACAAATAATGCTCTCATGCATGCACGTGCACCACACACACACACACATACACACACACGTGCATGCACACACGGAGTCACCATTTCTCATAAGCAGTGGGCAAAGCCTTTTTTGGTTTGTTTCCTGAACTCTCAGCACTGGAAAATTATGTGGACATAGATACTCTCATACTTTTTCTCTGGAAAGAGAAACTCATGACTTTATTGCAAAGTAATTTAACAACAAGTATCAAAAGTCTTAAAACTGTAAAGTCTTCCACAGTTTACTGATAAGCATTTACTTCAAGGAGGCCACTAGTAATGGGAATTAACATAGAGCTACAAGAACATTGTTGGTAGCATAAGTAAAAAATTTATAAATGACTCAGTTTACAGGTAGAGGCAAGCAACTAAAAGGATCAGCAAATCTTTTCAACAGTACACTAGACAATCATCAAAAATTTCATTGTAAATGCATATATGCTGCTGTGGAAAGATGCTGACTATTAAGAACCAAAAGTTGATGATAGTATATATTGCATTATTCTCTACTACCATCTGACGACCACCTCTCTAGTTTTACTCATGAATATCACCTTTGGAATTAACCTCCACATACCCTTTTTGTGTAGTACCGGTACGGGGGATTGAACCCAGATTCAAGCATGCTTGGTAAGCACTGAGCTACATGTATGCCAGACCAGAATCAGCCCCTTCTAATCAATGCCTTGTCCTCTACACCGATCAGTAATCTCAAAATTGGTAGAAATTATTTTTTCCCACCAAAAAAGCAACAATTCTCTTTTTCTGAAAAGAGACCAGAAAAATACATAGGGGAAGAATATGTGACTGTGTAGGTATATATTCATTATGTGTGTGTGTGTGTGTGTGCATGAAGAGATCCTATGGATTCATCGCCGCTGCTACTGTGGGGGCTTCACAACTAAATGGTAATTGTTTGGGTTAAAGATTTGGAGATGCTCACCTGTGCCATGTGCTTTCATCCCAGTGGAGAACCATCAACAGCCAGCTCTTTCCCAGGAGGTCTTTTCACAGAGATTTTGCTTGAGTACAAAGGGAGGCAGTAGAGACGCTGAGCATGGGATGCCTACACCTGTAATGATAAAAACAATATTCCCACTCAGGTAACACCCTTGTCTTCAATTAACATTAGCTTACGTCACAGAAAACAGGTACACACTGCTGCATGACCGCTCTCTCTCTGTGTCTCTCTTTCTGAACTCATCCCCTGACTTGACAGCTACACCCTCTTCCCTTGTCTCCTGATTCTAACATTTCAGAGAAATAAAAAGCAGTTCTTCAGAAAAATGTCAAGAATATGCTGAATTTGACGTCCTCCAAGATTCCATCTGGCCACAAAGCCACACTAATGCAGTACCTGTGTTTACCATTCCGCTTTTCACTTTTGAAGCCTTTGAGTATATCTCTGTTAACAACTCTGGTAATGCTGCTCTTAGTAACAGCCAACGTCATCAACAATGACGGAACATTTACTATGTTCCTGACTCTGCTGAGTACTTTACACGCATTTCCTCCCTGCACTGCACTCCCTGAGTGAGCTGGTCACCCAATTAGCTCTGTGTTAGATGTGCAACATGAGACTGTAGACAGCTACCAGTAGGAGACGTTCTAATCAGCATGTAGGTGATCACCATTCGCATGTGTTCTGTTTTGGTGGTATTGGGAATCAAACTCAGGCCCTTGTGCTTCTAAGGTAGGTGTGGTACCACTTGAGCTAAATCCCTGGCCCTCACATGGCTTTTTTTCCATGCTTATTATTCCTGTACTATACTGTCTTTACAGGGAGCAGTCTCTCTGGAGATGGAGAAAGGAATTAGGGGGAGAAGAGAGGTCAAGAGAGGTGAAAGGGAACCAAAATAGTCAAGATACTTTACATATGTAAATATGTACCAATTCCCCCAAAAGTAATCATATATCACAAACATGCCCCCATCAAGACAAGTTAGATATCAATTCAGTGTTACTTCGCTGTCCCCAGATTAATATGTCACCTAAGTCCTAATACTATTAACTTCTGGGATGTGATTGTCCTTTGATCTGAATTCACAAGCTTAACTGAACATAAAATGTTCACACTTCAAGTGACAGTGTACTGATAGTTAGCTTAGTAAATTAAAAATGCTAGGCAATCCCAAATTTAGACAGCAAAACACTAATTAAAAGTATAAAATCCACACCCTACCTAAGTGACTGAATTTCATGACAAAGAAGACAGATAGTAAAATCAAAAGCCCTACGTCAATTCCTAAACAAAGATTTGGGAAATAATTAATATAAGCATAATAAGATAACAAAAGAAATGTAAAGATAAGAAAGCAATTTCTGGGCCGGAGATTTAGCTCAGTGGTTCCGGCACCTGCCTCGCAAGCGCAAGATCCTGAGTTCGATCCCAGTGACCACATAGAATGGTGGGTGTGGTGACTCACGCCCACCAGCAATCAATACCACATACCACAGTGCCGGGCATGGTGGCTCATGCCTGTAATCCCAGCACGCGGGAGGCAGAGACAGGAGGATTGCTGAGTTCCAGGCTTGCCTGGGGTACACAGTGAGCTGAGGGCCAGCCTGAACTACAAAGTGAGACCCTGTTTCAAAAAAAAAAAAAAAAAAAAGCAATTTCTATACTTAATAGATTTGTGACTGGAAATACTGTGTATTTACAAATTCTGCACACTGTAATTCCTAGAATCACTACACAAAATAGGCAGGTGCATACCAAAATGCCACCAAAATGACTTACGGGTCTTTCTATGGGTTATATGTAGTTTGTTCCCCAAGATTCAGACAATGGAAAGTTGGTGCCCATTGTTTAGGATCATTAAGGGGTTGGGTGTGTAAGAAACAATCATCTCACTAAGGTTACTGCTTTCTCAAGGTATTAAAGTCAACTGTTCTCCTGGGCCCCCAAGTTGATTCTCATGAGAAGGTTCTTATGCTTAAAAGAAGCAAGACTCGCCCCTCCCCTCTGTCTGGTTTCCTGAGATTTCTCCCAAATGTGACACCATGTAGCATGAAGTGGCATAGCCAGTGGGCCCTCTGCCAGGGCCAGTTCTGTGCAGTTTGTTTGCCCTGTCAGCTGCCAAACTGTAACCTAAATAGGCCTCTTTTCTTTATAAAACACCCAGCCTCAGGTATTCCATTTCAGTCATGGAAAGTGAACCAATACAGATTCTACCCCCCAAATTCCTGCTTTATCATCAGTATTTTACACACTCCCCCACAAGATTTATTTGCTGTTTCTAATTATACCTGTGTACCTTTCCACACAACCCTCCTTTTGATTAAACTGCCTTGCCCTTCCATACCAACAAGAAAATGCCTACTCATTCTTCAAGGCCAATTCTAGCCCCTTTCTTGTGCAATGGCTTCCCCTTGCCCCCTTCAACATTTTCTGACAATCCAAATATGTCTTTTATGTTCCTTGGCTCAGCAATAGCATCCAAATCATCCTTCCCCAAATTACACTCTATATTCACATCAAGTCATTGCCTCTGCCACTGGTGTACCCCCTAGCACTATTTCTCCACTGTAACTGTACAGTTTACTGGGCTATTTCTTACACTGGACTCCTGTGTGGTCTCCCAGCCCCCAGCCCTGCTGAACAACGTTGAATCACTTACATAAACGTGGATGGTGCAAGCTATGACATGTCTTCTAGGGTACAAACCTGAGTACCCTGTTACTGTGCTGAATCATGTAGGCAAACTAACCAGTAGGCAATGTTCAGCATGTGCACATCGAAACACAGGAAAGTTACAGCAAAACTAAATTGTAGGGATTTTTCAATCCCATTATGATACATGACTATCAATGACTGTGTGATCTGATGTCCTGTGGCATGCACACACAAATACAAACATGCATACATAAAAAACACAGTACACACATACATGTACAAACACAGTGGTATCTCGGTTCAGTTTGTGAACAATCTGGTTTAAAAATGGAAGTGTTTGGCAAAATTTTGTTTTTGTTTGTGAACTCTGCCTCAGGCAGCAAACACACATGTGGCCGTCTTTTCCAAAATCATGGAACAAATTAAGTTCACGAACTAAGGTGCCATCATATATACATATACTTCATGGGACTGGGGACTTAGCTCAAGTGGTACTGTGCCTACATTACAAGCATATACTTCATATATGCAGAACTTCAGAGTTGAACACTTAAAAGTATATCATTAATACAGTCTATTATTAAATGTTAGGAAGTGTAATGGTTACAAATACATTGTAAAATGGATATATTAACACCAAACTCACAGGTCAATACAAGAACTAAATAAGGAACATGAATGAAATGTTTAGTACAGAGCTTTGCACACTGAAAGCATTTTATAAAAATTAACTCGATAATCATAATCACTATTATAATCAGGAAAAGCAAATTGAATTTATAGTTCATTTTTCATCTGTATCAGTTTTATCTTCCAACTTTTTAATTAAAACTTTAGTGAGAATTAGCAACCCTGTAAGATTATAAAATGGATGAAGAGATTGGGCTGCTTCATCTTCATTGTCAACTTGATGAGACTAAGAGTTGCCTAAAGAGGTGGGTAGACTGTGAGGGTGCTCACCTCACTTATGGAAGAAACCACTCAAGACTTCAGAACTGAGGATTAGGAAATGGGGCTTAGTGGAAGAAGCTGGCCACTAGGGTCATGTCTTTAAAGGGTACATCTTTCCTCGGGCTCTTTCTTCCTTTACTTATGGGCTGCTATGAGGTAAGCAGCCATGTTCTCCCATGCCCTTCTGCCATGATGGTCTGCCTCACCTCAGCCCACAAAACTGGAACCAGCTGATTGTGGACAGAGAACTCTGAATCCTTGAGCCAGAATAAATCCTTCTTTTTTATGGTGTGTGTGTGTGTGTGTGTGTGTGTGGTATATTTTGTCTCAGCAGCTAAACAGTGACTAATACAGAGCCAATTCAGAAAATAAAGGGTTACAGTCTTGTTAACTACAGCTAAGGAATAAACTGTTGTTTCAGTAAACTAGAGTACATATGTGGAGGATTAAAGAAATTAACAAAAGACAATTACTTCCATACAAAAATTATCTCTAAACTCAAAATGATATCTTACAACAAATATTACCATTCAAGTATTATAAACATTTAGCTTCAATAATCATAAATATTTACTGCAAATTATTTCCTTTGCTAAAAGAACAAGACAGATAAATATTCATTCACTGATTTTAATCACTGGACAGAGTAATGTGACTTTATAAATATTAAGGTTCTAACTAATGAATATTCCACAAAAGGTTTCAATTAATAGCAAACAAGTCTCAAATGTGGTCGATGAGATACTATTCTGATTTAGAACTTCTGAAATTTTATGTAATAGATTATGCAAAAAGGAAAAGGAAAGCAGACTATTTACAACAGTACTTTGGAAAAAAAATGAGAGAATGGATCACTTATAATTGCTACCTGTATGTATAGTAGTGAATATTTTTATTCTCAGTTCATATTTTTCTCTGTGGTAAATGATGAAATCTAAAGTCAGAAGTCTAATTGGAGCTAACTCCTTTTTTCAGAGGTAAGTTAAAAGGGGAAATGTAATAAGAAAACTAAATTCATAACTTCTAATTACCACAAAAACTTGAACTAATTTTAGACTAAATCATAATTCTATTCACTGGTTACAATTAAGGGGCAGTTTAACACAGTATAAATATAATGTCCTTTGTGATATGATTAAAATAAAATAAAAAGAGCAGACTTTAGCTTAACATGTCCTTGATTCATTTAATTTTTATCTTTATATACTATTAATTTCATGATCATGATTTGGGGTTTGTGTCATAAAATCTGGTGAAATTTTTTGAAAGAGGAAGTGAAATGTATCTTTATTAATATTGGTCTCTCACCCAGGAATGTCTTTCACACTCGCCCACATTTCTCTTCCTGTAAGACTCAGTTCAGATCTACCTTCCTCCTGACATAGGGCCACATAGGTTGTATTTTTCCTGCCATGTAGTGATCTCCCTCCCTTCTCATAAGAGTGAGCTTCTCTAGGTCTTGAGTAGGCCAGCACATATTTCCTAAGCACCTCCACAGTTCTTCACACATAAAATATTCTCTGGAAACTCTGGTTCAATTTGTCCATGAATGTACAGTCCTGTGAAAGGCCATTAACTGTGATATAAAGGTTAAAGTGAAAAAAATTTTTTTCCCATTTTTTTCTTTTAGTAAAATGAAATTTGTCTCATTTTCATTTCCAGATGCATCAGCATTACATAAAAGATGTCGAAACTATTTTAAAAAACAGACATGCTGCACATTTTCCTGTCTGAGAATTCGTCTGACATTACTAAGTCATGCAGGGACCCCTGGGCGTTCAGCTAGGTATCGATTCCACGGAATGGAAATTCAGAGTAGGGCAGGGGCTCGGTAACACCAGCACCCGCATTTTATGCCCATCTGCTGCCCAAACAGACCTGCTGGGTCAGTAAGGAGTCCCACCCCCAGAGAACCCCAGGATTCAAACGCACCAAGCCTGACTGGCATGTTCCACTTTTACTCAATAATTCTTATTTCCATATGGACCAAGTCCTCACACAGCAGCCCTGAACTGAACCTTCGGGCTGCAACCATCTGCCTCACCCTGTGCATGTGACGTCACCAGGCTCACGCCAACTCCTCCCTCACACCAAAGGCCACAGGTTGCTCAGAGTGATCAGCAGAATGAACAATTTTCTCAAAATAACTGAAGCCAGCTGATCGTCCACATGCAGTCACTGTTGGGACAATAACGACAGATTTTCTAAGAGATCGCCCAGTCTTACTTAACGGATTTTCTTTCTTTCGTGCTTCAAGATTTTCTAGGCCTTTGATAGGAAAAACTATACAGATCGCATATGTCTCCTACCTATTTGATGCTACTCAGCCTCTACTGTCACCTCATGCTATGATTTCTGCCACCAGAATGATGCCAGGGTGATCACTGTCAGAATCACACCCTCTGTCCAATCATGTGAGACCTCAAGATGTTGGAGACAATGAAAAAGTACTATGATCAATAATTGATAGATGGTCAGAAAAAGAAGGGGATATTCTGACCCGTGCTATCATTTTTAAAGTATTTGTAAGCTGGGTGTTCTGGTGCCCACCTGTAATCTCAGCTGCTCCCTAGGGGTCAGCAGAAGGATTGCAAGTTCGAGTCCAGCATGGGCAACTGAGCAAGACCCTGACTCAGAATCAAAAAGGACTGGGAAGGGCTGGGGATTTAGCTCAAGTGGTACCGCGCCAGCCTTGGATGCACAAGGGCCAGAGTTCGATCCCCAGTACCAAAAAAAAGACTAGGATGTAACTCTGTGCTAGGGCACTTGCCCAAAACGCGAGAAGTCCTAGGTTCAATTCCTACTATGGCAATTCTAAAAAAATACTAAATTGTACAGAGGTTAAAACCCACAAAACAATGCAGGCAACGTGTACATATTGATGAAGGATGACACAAAAAATGAACACCTATAAACCTACCATCCTATTCAACAACTATATTATCTGTACTGATACAACCACTTATCTGCTACTTCTTTAGAATTGCTCTCTACTTCTCCCAAAGTAACTAACTGCTATCTTGAATTTTGAATTTATCACCCTCTAAAATATATCACTTAATTTTTATGATAAATAATTTATCATACTATAGGTAGTAGTTTGTAATTTGTTCTTTTTCACATATTACTGGTCTTAAGATTTAATAGTAGGTGGCTGTAGTTTGTTTTCACTACTATACAATATTCTATTGTATTATTAAACTGATGCAGGTTTGGTCTAAACCCATCTCTGTAGGTGGGTGGTATAATGCCCAAAGCAGCCTCCACAGATAGTGAACTGTTCCCTAACTCAATGAGGTAACAAATTATAACCTAATCAGAGTATACTCTTGTAAACAAGCAATTGAGCCTCAGCCAATTGAAACAGTCAAGCTTCAGTCAGTCAAAGGCTGTCAACAAATCAGACCAGGTCTACACAAGACTGACTCCAGCCAATCAGGTTGTTTCTGTATGTTACTTCCCCTTCTCTGGCTATAAAAATAACCCACATATGGGGTGCAGTGGAGCCTTCTACACCATCTTTCTTCCAGAATGCTTCCAATTTTTAGAACCTTTTTCTTGCTCAAATACATCTTATTAAATTTAACTCATTTCAGTTTTTTCATTTAACAGTTTCAAAGTGTGAATGTATATATTTCCCTTTATTGATGGACTTAAACTTTTTTCAACTTTCATTTTATTTCTGTTAGAAACATGTTGTGTTCATTAAAACAACAGATACAAGCGTAAGTTTTCCTGGCATACATGACTGTTCTGTGTTACACAATAATACCATGCTGTTTTCTGAAATATTCACAATAATCTATAATCCTACCAGCTGTGAAATCCATACATTTAAAAACTTATCAATTATTTTAGAATCGAGTAGACCTATTTGAACTAAAGCTGGAAACAGAAGAAAACATACTTCTCTCTCATGCTGGTAAGTTAACACGCTGTTTATTATTATATGTAACAAAATAGGTTCACTTTACCACTTTCAAGGGTGAAAATAAGTACCAAGTTGGAGTGGATAGAGGGTAAGTAATAAGGAGGTTCTGCATGGTTTCATTTCTGTCCTTCAGTTCTTGACAGGGCTATCATCAGTTTCAAAGAACACCGGAAGGACGCATGAGGTCACAGGGCCCAAACGGTCCACTTGAGACAGGAAATCACATACAATTCTAAAGTACCCTCAACTAGGAAAAATTGAGACTATTTAAATTTCTTCAATATTAAAAGCAGTAGAACATCGCCTGCTGGGGATATACATAAAAGAATTATAAGATTCATATCACAGCGACATATGTGGACCCATGTTTATAGCAGCTCAGCTCATGATAGCTAAATCTTGGAAACAACCCAAAGGTCCATCAACTCTAGACTGGATAAAGAAGATGTGGTTTTTAAATAAAATGGAGTATTACTCTGCCATGAAGAATGATGGGGTTGAGTCATTTATACTCACATGGATACACCTTAAGGACATACTCATAAGTGAAATAAATAAGTCACAGATGTGTAAATATTGTATCTTTTATCTGGTAAGAGAAACTGAAGCTGTGAAGGTGTTCTAGAATGCATGACTGACATTATAAAATAGTAAATATTCAAAGAGAAATGGGGTTTGGGGTAAGTAATGAGGGGAAAGAAATAAAAATGATAGTTATAAAAAGGAAACAAGGGCCAGAGATTTAGCTCAGTGGTTCTGGAGCCTGCTTCGCAAGTGCAAGGTCCTGAGTTTGATCTTGGTAACCACATAGAACAATGCTGGAAATGGTGACTCACGCCCACCAGCAATCAGTACCACATACCACAGTGCTGGGCGTGGTGGCTCACGCCTGTAATCCCAGCACTCGGGAGGCAGAGACAGGAGGATGGCTGAGTCCAAGGCTGAGTCTGGGCTACATGGTGAGCTCAGGGTCAGCCTGAACTATAAAGCAAGACCCTGTCTCAAAACCAAAAACCAAACAAATGAAAAAGAAACAAAACTTGTGTATATAAGGGCAGGGGGTTGTAGGGTAGGTAGGGGAAGGGGAAAAATGAGAATTAAATGATATCATATACTGGTACAAATCTCAATGTGGAGTATAATTGCGACGTGTATATATAATGTACCAATGAATTAAATGTTTTCAAAAAGCAGTAGAACATGAAGTTAAGAGAGATGAGAAAAAGTACTGAGCTTTGTTTTAGAATAGAAAACTTAACCGCCTTTATGACTATGTCTTGCAAGACCCATGCTTGGGGGGAAATTCTTCTGTCTCCTTAAGACCAAGGTCAGGTCTCCTCAGGCTCTTGCTCCTCAGTCCTGGCTGATGGGGTGTGCTCCGTACGGGCCAGTTCTGAGACCTTCCTCCACCTAGCCCTACGTTGAGCATTGGGTCTGAGAGTAGGGTTAGCACGCAAAAGGCGTAAGAAGAGGCCGAGAACAATCCACACAGGTCATGCAGTCAGAACAGTGTCACTTTCCTCTCTGCACCCTTTACCCTGAGTGGAGCTGGGGACAGTGGACTGGGAACCAGGCCGCACTGTCCATGTCTGTTTTCAGTCCTTTTGACTCTCTTCCCCAAGGCCATTTACTACCTTGTCTTGCATGGTCTTGGCAACAGTTCTGTCCTTCCTTCTGCCTCTAGTCTCTTCCTTACAAGTTCCTGCCCTAGCCAGGCACCTAGGGAGGAAGAAGCATAAAGGCTTTTGCGTGGCCAGCGGACGTCTCTGGAAACTTGAATGTTGATAGAAAGTAATACAAGCAAGTTCTTCTATTAGGGCCTGTTAAGTTGCCTATTTGAGATTTTTTGGTAACTATCAGCATAGTTGCCTCTGATTAGATTCACACGTTTTAATTAAAAGTGAGGCCTTATTTTAATCACACTTTTCAGGCTAGTAAGCTGGAATCCGGCCAGGCAGTGTGAAGGGAGCGAACCTCTCCTTCTCGGCCAGGGTTGCTTTAACACAATGCCCTGCTTTATTTTCTGCTGAAAGAGTCGTTTTTGAAAAGCCACCCTGTTTTGTTATCTAATATTTGGTGTTGGGTGCCTACAAAAATGACGGGAGAAAGCAGGACTGTAACCTCAGGTGAAACTCCAGATTATGGACAGCTTTTAAGATCAGCAAAAATATTAAAAGAGCACCACATTTTAAAGGAGTCCTTTGTAATGCTGGTATGTAAAGATTCTGTCAAAATACAGTCATTTTCCACAACTACAAAAATCTTTCATTTGAAAATGACTTTGTATCCTGATGCTGTGTTAAAAGTATGTCTGGCTTTTTGTTCAGTGACTAGACGATCTTTTCAGGAGAATTATGGTACTTCACGCTAAGCGCTTAATGAAGGACTAATTAGTCCTCCTCCCTCCTCCTTTAAACTCCTCTGGGAAATGAGGTCAGAACCTGCCTCCTACCCAAAGCACCCGGTAGAGGTTGGGTCAAACACTACAGCAGCCTTTGTCGAAGGACGGCTCTCTGCAAAGCAAGGCAGGTACCAGGAGAAACTTCACCAAGGACTCTGCCTTCAACCAGCTGGCAGGCTCAGTGCACAGAAAAGCCAAACGCTTATTATAAGATCTCGCAAAGGAGCTGTTGCAACAGGCTGGACCACCCATCCACAGGGTATTCATTCTCAGGGACTCCTCCCTCTCTGTGCCACCAGAAGATCGGCTTCTTGGTCCCGGATCAGGTGTCCCCAGCACCACACTCACCTGCAAGGTGCCAGCGGAAAGCCCCCCACTCCCATCTGCAACCCACCGGCTTCCCTGGCAAAACAGGTGTCCAGAGAGCAGGGACACAGCACTGGGACAGCGGCCTGCAGGGGCCCTGCGGCGGCCTGCCGAAGGCTTAGCTCCTACTTTTCTCCTAGATGTACGGTGAGCAAATTAGAGGTCATAAACGCCTCTGGTGGAAAGGGGAAAATTCCTCTGGGCTTTGTAAAGGAACTTGCATCAGCAACAGCGAGCGCCTTCAAGGCATCGGACGTGCGCGCTTACCTGCTCGGCCCTGCCTCTCGGTCCGCCGGGCCTGTACGGACCGCTCCTTTTTCTGGTCACAATCACGGCATCAGTGCCCACCCAGGAAAATGTTGCCTCACATGTTTAAAGAATTGCCTACCGTGTCTGAGCACCCGGCTGGTCCCTGACAAGCCGCAGAAAGCTATTTCCAATGGAGGCAGAATCCTGTTTCCAAATGCCGAATGCAGCACTGCCAAATCCATGGGGGGGGAGGGGCTGGGAGCGAACTGTCTGGGCTCACGGCATGGCCTCGAGGTGTCTAAGCGGGCCATATATGTCTGGCCAGGGCCAGCGACGGGAAGCAGCCGAGCCCTGAGCAGTGCGCTGGAAGTCGAGTCAGCAGTCAGGGCGTTTCATCTAAAGATTCATTCTCTCAGAACATCATGCTGCCTTGCAATGGGATGTCCAGACAGCCACAACAAATAATTTCTGAGGGCGGGGACTATTCACTGCTGTCACCGTCGAGTTCACGGGCTGTAACATGAGGTGAGGACCCCGTCTCAGGAGGCTGGGACGGAGCCGAAGCTCAGTGACGGACACGAAAGTCCGCGGGCCACGCCACTCCCACGGCAGCCACCGGACGCTGGTTTCCCTCCCTTTCTAGAGCAGGTCACAGCGGGCCATCAGGCGAGGACAACACAACAAAGCGGAGACGGGGCCGCAGGGACAAAGGGCACCTGTGACAGCGTCTGTTTCACAAGAGACGCCAGGTGAGGGAGGCCGAGGCTGACATTTATTGTCAGCACGGGCCGGCAAGGCTGGTATCAGCGGCTGTGACCGCCACCAAAAGCCTCGCCTCCTTCGTCCCCGAGCTCCCAGAACCCAGCGGGGGGAGAGGAGGCATCCCGGGGTATCTGCACAGGAGTCCCACGTGGGCACCTGCGAGGCGGGGGGCGGGGCAGGCGAGTCTGTCTGGCCAGGTGACGGGTGGGCTGAGGACTGCCCACCCAGCGATACCACCACGGTCTTTCCCATGCACGTCACAGCCACTGAGCTCGCCCTGGAGAGTCCGCCACGCCCACCTCCCCGAGCATGCACGCGGCACTCCGGGGTACTGGCTGATGCAGAATCTCTTTTAGGCTGAGAAAACTTTCGAAATCCCAAAGAACTTATTCAGGAATAAACTCGCCAAAAAAACTCCATCATGGCTGCCCATTAAAAACAAGCTGAATGCACAGGAATAAGACAGCTCTCTTTGAAAAATGATAAACAGTCGCAGCCATCACGAATCAGGTCATGTCATTTAGAACATTGCTACATCCAGACACCGGCTCTTCGGCCTTCCCCCCAATACCTACGGGGAGTTTGAGAAGTACAGGTCCCACTCTGGAGGGAACATTAATGTGGCAATATTCACTCCTGCAGTTTTACTGCAATATGACTTGCACTCCCTGTTAGGGAACTTCAAAATGCAACACTTGGAAATAATGATAGATATTGTACACGGAAATCTCTTAAATGAGGTTTACTGTGTCATGCAGCTACAGTGAATTGTTGGCTGTTCTATTTAATAATCGAAATTTATAGCCTTTGGATCACTTATGCTATGTATTGTCTGTAATAAATGGAAAAATTCCAGTTGGCCCTCCCCTAGTGTGCTGGTCCACCACTCTAGGCCACGCCTTTCTCTCTATCATGAATTCAGTGTATAAAGGATGTAGCACAATTTAATACTATTTAAGCAAAACCACAAATAAATAAAAGCATTATACAGTGCGCCCCATAGCCAAAGAAAATGACTTTTGAGTATACACATCACTGATTACATTCCATTAATAACAGATAATTAAAAGTTGAGAGTATAATAATATTAAACAGCAGGCATAACTTTTTTCAAATTTTTCCCTGGTATTAGCTATGCAAAAACACTGAGTGGATGTTCAATGCTAATCAAATTCATCTTTTGCTAAGAGCAAGTGTAGCCTAAAAGGAATGCTTTGAACAGAATGCTTCACTATTGTCTGATTATTCTAAATTTAAAGCTCCAACAAAGGAAAGGATTATTCTTCTTGAGGTTCAAGATTCATGAGAATTTGGTAATGAAATTCCTTTAGGAGAGCAAATAAAAAAATTGCTATCTACAAGCTGCCAGTGTTTATGCCTGTACAGTGCTTTTACATCAAAGTCACCATTCATCCAACAACAAATGTTTGGAAGAAAGGAATGAAAACAATGGTCTCGAAACATTTTACAAGTTAATCACCTATAACTTATGCATCAGGCGGCAATTTCAACCATCCCCAAACGCACAGGCTGAGGCAAGTTAAGCGTCAGCTTTTACTAAAGGGACCCCAGCCAGACCTGGAAACGCAAGCGAGCCCTAGAGGAAGACCCAGCTGTCAGAGCTCCTCACCAGATGCACTCTCGTCTCTGTGCGCTCCGGGGCTGGTGTGGCTCAGACTCAAGCGTAGGCCAGCTGAGGTAAGATGAAAGAAGCACATCAAGCCGGGGTGGTTCCTGAGATCGCACCGATAGTCCCCTCAAAGCAAAAAGAGCCCCACCCCTACCAAAACGCAAAGACTGAAACTGAAATTCTTAATATTTAAGTGTGTTAACATTTTCACTCCCACAGAGCACATGGAACAAATTACTCATGGTTACACCAACAGTAGGAGAAAAACGTACTCGCTGGGCACCGGTTAAGAGGTGGGGAGCAGGGCGCCCCGGAGGTACAGTTTCTTTGTTGAATAACATTACTGATACCCACCCTTTTCCATTCTGACCTCGGCCAGGATTATCTGAGAGCCAGGCAGACACAGACTACTTGTTTCAACCCAGAAGAGAAACGCAAGCAGAGTTTTACAATTGGAAATATTAAGCAATTAGAAAATTTTCATCTATTTCAGGGTGAGGGCTCTCAAATCATAAATCTCACAGATTTAAAAATCCATGGCAAAGACTTACAACGTTTTATATTATCCTCATTCTAAGCCGTCTTTTGTGGGTTACCCAAACACAAGGCAACTGCCCTAATATCTATTTTTCTGGTCCCAGTATCTATAGGATACTTCCCCTTTCTTCCCCTTGGGGCCTCCCACTTGGCCCTAGGGGTTTCCGCTCCATAATTCTTTCCCACCCCTCCCCTGCCAACATTAACCCTAATGAAACATCACATTGTTTCACTATGAATACACTTCACTCAATTGCTCCCCCTAAAAAACCTGTATCTTAAGCCTTCTAATTTTTAAAGACAGGCATCAAAAGCTTCACTTCCCCTTAAATTCTAGCATCAGCCAGCAGCCAAGCATTCCGGATAAGGAAACAGGGTAAGTAGCTCCCCCTCCTTCCAAAGGCTTATTCTGCTTCAAGTTAAGGCCTGCCAGAAAGATGGAAATGCTTGGAAGTCACAGACCAGGTACCTATTCCACCTTGACCATGAGCAGACCGCCTCACTGAGTCTGTTACTGATTGAGAAAAGAGAAACAACCATAAAGTAGTGAAATATAGTTATTATGAAATAATGGCACCGAGTAGCTGATACATGGTATCTTAAAAAGCATTCTTGGGGGCCGGAGATTTAGCTCAGTGGTTCTGGCACCTGCCTCGCAAGCGCAAGGTCCTGAGTTCAATCCCGGTGACCATATACAATGCTGGGCGTGGCGACTCACACCCACCAGCCATCAATACCACATACCACAGTACCAGGTGTGGTGGCTCACGCCTGTCATCCCAGCATTTGGGAGGCAGAGGCAGGAGGATTGCTGAGTTCCAGGCTTGCCTGGGCTACATAGTGAGCTCAGGGCCAGCCTGAACTACACAGCGAGACCCTGTCTCAAAAAAAAAAAAAAAAAAAAAAGCATTCTTGGAACACAGTGGTTTCAAAGTACAGGTAAGAGGGTTGGCTAGGCGTGGGGACTGGGACAGCCTGACCCCACTGCAGGGTCTGAAAGCGTGAGGTTTTGGTTCCTGGAGCCAGGCGCCCCCTACAGCCAGGCCCTGGATTAGCCTTTTCTCCAGGTTACCAGGGTCTGTTTCTAGGGCTCTTGTCCAGTCAGACCTGGGAATCGTCCTTGCCTCTCTCTCCTCCCCCCACCCTGCTACCTGAGGACGCCTCAGCCATGAGGACCAAGTGCTACTCCTCGCAGCCCATTTTCCCACCCTCCATCCTCGAGTAGAATTTTCTTGAAGGACTTGTGCAACCATTGTGGAGATCAGTGTGGAGATTCTTCAGAAAACTAGGATTAGAGATCCCAACTGACCCTGCTATTCTCCTGCTAGCAGTATACTCGAAGGAACTAAAAGAATCACATTGTAAAGACATACGTGCACCCATGTTCATAGCAGCTCAGTTTGTGATAGCTAATCTTGGAAACAACCCAGATACTCATCAACTGGAGACTGCATAAGGAAGATGTAGTTTTCTAATAAAATGGAGTATTACTGTGCCATAAAGAATGACAAGTTGCATTCATTTATGTGCAAATGGACACACCTTGAGGACACACTAATAAGTAAAATAAATAAATCAAAGATATGTAAATACCATAACTCTTCTCTGGTATGAGAACCTGTAGATGTAAATGAGTTCTAGAGTGTATGATAGATTCTGTGAAACAGGAAATATTCAAAGGGAATATGATAGGGGAAAGTGATGAGGGGAAATAATAAGTATGATTTGAAAAGAAAAAAAGCACATATATATAGGGGGTAGGAGGTTGTAGGGAGGGTAGGGATGTGGGTGAAAGTGAGAATTAACTTGTGTCACATATTGGTACAAATCCCCAATGTTGAGTGTGATTGTGAGCTGTATATACAATGTACCAAGAAAGAATTCAATTAAAAAAAATTTCCTGCAGGAACCTTCAACAGCCCCATAGCTGAGGTCACGTGGCCTTGACCCCTGGCAACCAAAATGCCATAGAAAACAAGTAAGTAAAAGCAGCGAGCACGCTCCCGCTCTCCCACCATGAACAGGCTGCGCTTGCCAAAAGCCAGGCTGGTTTCAGGCTTATTCAGATTGGCAGGGTGGGGGGGGGGTGAGTTGAATTTTAAAAATCAAATATAAATACACTGGCTAAGTTTAGAGCGGCAGAAGCAAGGCTGAGCGAGGCAGGTGAAGGTACCGCCATAAGAACAAAACCGGAGGCTTCCCTGATACCTGCAGGAAGGCAGAGGTGAGGCTAGGTGGGCAGAGCTCAAGGGAGGGGCAGAAGGAGCCAGGTGGGAGGAAGGTATCGCCCAAGATAAGATCTCAGAGAGGCATAACTCAGACTGAGCCCTCGGTAGGCCGCAGGGGAGGGGGCGTGAGGAACAGTGGTCCTGCGTCAGTCCAGCGTCTCTGCAGGCTCTTCCAGGTTGGGACCAGCACATACCATCTCCAGAGACTAGGCACAGGCCACGGCAGGAGTCCACGGACCAGGGCTCTCCTCGCTTGTGCTCTCCAAGAATACAGTTTGTGCAAGGGCCTGGGCCGTGCCCCCAGAACCATGCTGAAGGAAAACAACAATCACCTGGAACGAAGAGCTACTGGACAGAGGAATAAGGAGGATAGTTTGCTCTTGGGTTTCAGAAAGGAACAAATAGGAAAGACCAACTGTTAGAGGTAGACTGGGGACATCTATCTGTTACCCAGGTGAATGGCATGGCCTGCACGTTTGCCCACATCACATTATATATCACATGAAGAGAAAGCATTCAAAAACTAACTGCAGACCTCAGAAAACAAATGAGGGAGAAACAATAAAAGGCATCTTATTTTTTGTGAAAGTAATACAAAATACAGTCAGATATGCAAACTATTTCTACTGGTGCCTGATTATCAGGCAGCACAGTATCCGTATTATAGTTCATACCATGAACTCTGTGTCCCATTAACTCATACATGTTGCAATTTATGACAACATTAAAACTGGTTTTGTTCGTTCAGGCTTCCTATTTTGTGGTGCATATAATTGCAGAACTTGGGAGCTAGAATGGACCTCAGGGAGATCCCTATTAACATGTTTCATTTCACAACTGTAGAAACCAAAAAGGACTTTCTCACAACCCCAGAAAAACGAGCTTACAGCAAACCTGGGCATATAACAGGGCTGCCCGGGATCCCTGTACTACCCCGAGGCCATTCCTAAGACCCTGTACACTCACACAATCCTTTCTCTCTCAGTGTGCAAGACCAGTTGCTCGCGATGTAGAATTATTCAGAGAAGGTAAAACAGATGTATATGCTTGGGATGAGGCAGTGAGATGCTGCAGCTCTTCCTTGGGCAACACTTGGCTAACAAGCTGGTCGGAAGATATTTAGAAGATAAGAGATCCTGGAAAGAGAACTCATATGAGAATTGATGTGTTGTCACGGTGGGAAGAAACTCTGCTATCCACTCGAAGGCCCCAGGATGGAACCTCAAGAATAACCGGGCAGACGGCCTGAGGCAAGGAAGGGAAATTTCCCAAGACTGTATTCTTTTAATCAAAAATAAGCATGCTAATGATACTATTCCAAAAGCTGTAGAACTTGATAGACGAATGTATGACAGTATCTACCACACCACATAGGCTGAATCAATATGCAATCTTCATCAGTATTCTCTTTACTGTAGTTTGCTCACACAGACCTACTTAGAAAGCCTCACTTTTTTTTTTTTTTTTTTTTTTTTTTTTTGAGACAGGGTTTCACTTTGTAGTTCAGGCTGGCCCTGAGCTCACTATGTAGCCCAGGCAAGCCTCAAACTCAGCAATCTTCCTGCCTTTGCCTGCTGAGTGCTAGGATGACAGGTGTGAGCCACCACACCCGGCACTGTGGTCTGTGGTATTGATGGCTGGTGGGTGTGAGTCTCCATGCCCAGCATTATGTGTGGTCACTGGGATCGAACTCAGGGCCTTGCACTTGCAAGGCAGGTGCTGGAACCACTGAGCTAAATCTCCGGCTCAGAAAGCCTCATTTTTGGGTACACATTTTGAGTACCTGCATGGAGAAAGGTGTCTCCAATGTCATCTACAAGTTATTTAACAGGTAACCTTGGCAAACATGTCCCGGTGTATTAGGGTTATATTTGTATTTAATTTCAAAACAGAATGTTAATGTTGGGGTGGGTGAAAATCTAAAAGAGCTGTAAAAGCAAAGCCTATCTCTACTCGATATGTCAAAACACACAAAATACCGTGCCCATCTGCCTCAGGCACATCAACTGCTAGAAACCACTTCTTGCTGTAGAGTGAAATGCGTTAGTAGCTGTGGGTCAACGGCCTTCCCTAACCACTCCGTCCCTGTCCCTGACGATGGCCCTTTGCTCCTTCTTCACAACCCCCAATCTTCTAGAAGTTCATCTAGGATTTCGGTGCACAGCTTGTTTTTCCGGACACTGAGGAGCGGCTCTGAGATGCCCATGGCCTCCGAGGGGCAGGAACTGTGGCGGATCGTTAGTGCCTCTGCCCCAGCATCCCTGGTGACCGGGACGTGTGGGAAATCAAGCAAAGCAGAGCGGCTCTACCTTTGTCTACCTGCCCACCCCTCCCTTAAACACACCCCTCACGCACCTGAGCAAGGCCTCCCTTTCTCCGAGTCACCTTTGTGGACAATAATTGCAGCTGGGCCAGTGAGAATGGAGAAAATGTGAGTTAATAAATAAAACTCCTCTGGGTTCAAGAAGCCCATGATCCTCTCTCTGCTTGCACGCACTTGACTTCTGTCTTGCTTCTGACTATGTCTTCGTTGTGTTCAGATGTGCAGAGAATTTTTTTTCATACAAATACATGTAATACTAATGTTCTTTGTTTCCTTAAAATACAGAGGCATCCCTGGTCTTGCTAGTCAGAGAGGGCCTGCGAGGATCACGGAAGCTTCGAGGGTAAAGCAATTATCCGCCAAACAGCCAGAGTCCAGCTGCAAACGCTGCCGGGAAAAGTGCAAAGGCTGAACGGAGCATCACTTTGAATCATAAGCGTTCCTGCGGGTGGAGGGCCAGGCCGCCATTGAGGGTATTCTGCTCCTAATTGGGCCATGCAGCAGGACGCTCCTGGGGACCGTTCTGGGGATACAGGTGGAGCTTACAGTAGACTAAAGCCGAGGCCTAACAATGAGGGGGAAAGGCTAGCTTTTACCCTCTGCCTTACCTACTGAACACCCTGGGGCATCTGCTATTTAAGAGGATCCCATCAGTGTTTCTATAAAACGAACGCGCAGCTCCTTTGTGCTGTGTAAATTTCTTTGTCCTTCGAGCCCATCCTCAGTCTGCGCATCTGTACCAGGACACAGGGAAGGTGACGCTGATGCCTGAAGAGAGCAGGGCCCCGGGCGTTGTTAACAGACAGACATTTTGCTAGACCACAGAAAGCGGCAGAGAAAAGGTAAAAGCAGACATGTGCCTTGCGATTCTCCCTCCTGCGAAAGGAGGAGTGCTAGGAGGAGAGACCAGGCATCGGCGAGGCCGCAGCGTTAAGCCACAGTCCTAATCTTGGAGGCATGAATGTGGAGGTGAAGGCAGGCATGGGCGCAAAGGGCACCGGCAGTCATTGGCATCCAGATCACCTGGATTCAGGGGCCCGAGTAGGAGGACGAGGCTGAAGTACGGCCATCCCCTCAGAAAGCAGCCCCCGAAGAGCCCTGCCCAGAGTGCCCGCGGCTCAGACCCCTCCCCCCGCACAGCCCAAGGTGTGTACTTGGCCCCAGAACTTTTAAGAACAAACCTCTGCCCACAGATTAAGCAAGTACATCTTTGCGAGAGGTGTAGGGATCATCCGAGAACAAACTCGAGGCCCGGCGAGACCTCTTTCCTTCGATGAGTAAAGCAAAAGCAGGTGACAGGAAGACAGGAAGCACTTGGTCACTGGACAAAACACAACACAAGATACAGTGGAAGGAGCCGACTTCAAGGAAGAGCCACCACTGGAAAGAGAAATAAATTTCAGACAAGATATGATGGGTATTTTCCAAATAAAGGAGAAGAAGAAAGGGCAGGCAGACATAAATGACAAGAAAGTGAAACCAAAAAAGTAACTAAATTACCCAAAGTATATCAGAATGTTTTCAAATAATGAATTATTATAGTATTATGCAAAACTGCAAAACACAATGACAAGGAAAGGGAATTCTTGGGAAAGCCAAATCAGCCCCAGGAAGATAAACTTGAAAAACTATGCTAAAATGCTGAGAAAAAAAGTTGAAAAGGATAAAATTACAAGATATATTGCAAAGTCTATGGAAGATCAAGTACATCAGACACGTATCCGTGGCTTATAAAGTAACTGGAACATAGACCAAAGAAGTGATTATTAAAAATATCACGTAAGAAAACTTCTCCAAGCTAAAGAAATACAAGGTGTGACTGGAAAATATCATAAACGTTTGCTTTAAAGCTTATTAAAGAACGTACTGTGACAAACCTCCCTCCACCTTCTCCTGCAGCTCTAACGTGGTTCTGGGAGTCGTATTTCACGAGTGTCTTCAGCCCAGCTGTCATGGCTGCTTCAATGTCCTGAACTGACTAAAACTGTTACTTCTCACAATCATTTTGACTTTGGGCGACAGCTGTCATCACAAGGTGCCAGAGGCAGTGAATGAGGGAGATGAGGACCCCTCTTGTTTTCACACCGGGCCTTTCCGTTGGATGGCACTAGGGAGCAACATTTACCTATTTTTTAACCATGACACATAAAGACACTCGTGAAAGAGGATTCCCGGCACTGCGTCAGAAAGTGGCAAGAGTGATGGGCTAAGTGTGTCTGAAGCAAAGGAGACTATTTTGAAGGGGATTAATGGACAGGTGTCTTTTACTGTCATAAGAATTTTAAAAATTTAAACATTCATTGTATATTTTGATCACCCTTTGTATCTAATTCCTATAGGAAGAAAATGTTTAATGTGCACAAGAAAATAAGTAATGAAAACTGACATAGGAGTATGTATCTGTACATAAATTAAGAAATTAATGAAAATCGTTATCTATTTACCTGAAGAATCATTTGAATTTTAAGCCCAAAGGGAGAAAAATTGTATGCTTTCAGTGAGAAAGGTGAAAAAAATGCAGTTAACCAGGTCATGAAAATGGAAAACAACAATAACAACAACAACATAAAACAGACTCACATCTGAAAACAGAAGAAATAAAGACGAAATAAATCTGTGAATTTCAGATGGCAAAGGATTTTGACACAAGATTTCTAAACATATCAAGTTTCCTGTTATAATATGAGAAATATTTCTTTATACAAAAAACAAAAAAGACACATTCTTGGATCTAAAAGAACTGTAAGAAAAATCATGTATTTCATCAAACCATTATTTGAAAAAGTTCTCTAATCCATCAGAATTTAATCTTAAAAAAGAAAAAGGAGTTGTACTTTTAAATATTTACCGTATATACAATCAAACCATATACATCAGAAATAATTGATTACAATTATAAAAGAAAAGGATTCAGGTTACCTAGCTAAGTCTCCTTAGAAAAGCTACACAATGCTTAAAAAGAACAGTGAATGGAATCCAAATATCTATGCCTACATTTATCTTTTTAAAAACAGAATTCTAAATGAGGAAAAAAGTGGTAATCTCTCCTTAACCAAGGAGGAGGAATGGTCCCTAAACTGGTTGAGACTGCTTGTACTGAAATATAAAGGTTAAATACACTATATTACATATATACTAGAGAATAAATTACATAATGTAAAATGGACAAAGAACTATCGAGCAAAGGAAATAAAAGGATGACAAAAATTAGAAGTATACCAACATTGAACATAGGTATTAACTCTGTTTAAATAAATGAAAGAAACTCAGATGGAGTCATAAATTATGAATAACCTTTTGCTATGTGTAAGGAACCCATAAAGTTAAAAGACCAAAGCAAGGAAATACCAGGAATCTGCACTTTTAAGAGTGGCAGCATTTATATAAAATTATTATTAAGTATCTAAAGCAGTAACTAAAGGTGAACCTTTTAAGAACAAAAGGTACATTTCAGAGAAAAGTTAAAATTTTATGCAGTAAGAGGCCACAACATGTAATATATAAAGGAAAATAAGCAGATATGAAATGGTATTATTAAATATACTCTAATGCTTTTAATCCTTGGAGAAGTAAACAGATGAAAATTTAATAAAGACCCAGAAAAGTAAGATAAAATAAACACAGCTGATTTGATGACTGGATGAACTTGATAATTACTGCATGCATCTTCTATATGGAAGGGTCACCGAACATTTACAGAAACTCATCATGTATCAGGACATAAAAAAAATTTTACACATCTCAATGCCTCTGTGACCAGACTGCAGTAAAACTCATTAATAACCAGAAGTATAAACAATTCAAATTAATTTGTATACTTAAAAATTGTTTAAGTGTGCATGAGGTACCAGGCATAATAAATTCCACAGTTGCACATTGAGGCAACAAAGCTCATGAGCACATTATGTATTACTTTATGTATCCAAGTGCAGGTAACTTATAGTCGGACAAATATCTGATATATTTTGATTATTAAGAAAAATTTAAAGCAA